>JAQGAK010002897.1:0-17455 GCA_034696945.1 Lipothrix lubbocki
AATTTTGGCTTTAACACTATGAAATACCAAAGCCGACCGGACGGACGGAGACTGTTTCTCATTTTAATAAAGTGATTCTAAAATCATTCTATAAGATTGAATATGAAATTGGAAAGTCAGTCGACGTTTTTTCAGTGGAATAGTATCATTCCATGTTGTTGTATGTATATTATTTAGAACATAGTCGTTCCAAGTTTATGTATTTCAGCCCGTTATTATTTTTAATTAAAATCTATATGTGGCGAATCCTTAATTGAATTTATGTTATGTTTTGAATCCTATTCTAGGAAATGCCCACAAAGTTTGCTTGGAGGATGGAACATGGTTTAGACACCCGGACTCCAATTCCACTTGGTCAAACTATACCATGTGCGTGGACCATGCTGATTACGAGGTACCGGATTTATCTTTCATTACAGTAACTTTGTTGATGCACAAATGTTCTGCTTTTGGTTTATAAGTATGAACATACTTAAAATGCTCAGAGCTATGTAGATAGAGATACTGGATATTGCGTATATGTAGGTGTAGCAAGTATTCCTCCAGGAATACGACAGTAAACGTTTATGTGTTGACAGCCCAGTGTGAACAATGTAAAGTTATATACCCAACGAAATAAAGTTGACGTTTCTCTACACAAGAAGAAGGAGGAAAATAATAGATACTGCGATAGTCAACATGCTTTCATCACTATAAAACTGTTAGTACAAGTATGTTTCTACATGTAGCAGTGGAGTCCTTAACTAAAAGCAGTAGAGTAAACAAGAAGAGTTGCAGCAGGTTTGCCAATGAGCTTTCCCCAAGTAACAGGAAAACATCTTAGTTGAAAACACCAATGGCAGATTACATGTTTAAAGAAGCGATTTTCCGTTACGTCAAGTGTAAAAAAGTATTTTTTATATCATATGTCTTTTAATATTATATTATACATGTGATGTAAATATGTACACAACAGCTTACATCGATGGCTGCTGATGCATAAAATATAATCTTGTTTCCCCATGGATAGAGCTCTCCGAAGCGTAAAGCAAATATTTTTATTCATCGTTTACTAAATCATCAATCACCATCGAGACAAAAATTCTTGATAGCTCTAGGCCTGCATTATTAGAAAATGTTGTCATGAAAGCTCTGTTTTCCTGTAAGGTGGGCATCATGAATATCCAATCTTGGCAGAAGTTAAGCTTCTTTTAAAATTTATCATTGCTTACATTGACATGTTTTCATGTGATAAGCTCACCCGACCTCAACAACGGAGTGCAAATATAAGTATTCCCTTACTTTTTTAAGCATATGTATTTTCCTTGACAATATGTCTATATCTATACATAATTAACAACTTTTGGGGTGAAGTCTTATTTTTGTTGGAAGTCATTACTCAGTCCCTTGTGTGGCACGGAGCTCAACTTTGAACTACACAACTTCATGCTGTTAAGGTTCATCTCATACCCGGAAGATTTGTTTACTCTTTGGACGATGTTTATCACGAAAACCCTTGCCTGTGATTTTGAAAGACATGGATATTTAAATTAGGCTTCATTTTTCAATCGTTCCAACGTATATTATCTTTTCCAGCAGTGATTGCAATTTGATCTATAGAGACATTTATACGTTATTGAAATTATGAACGGTTCTAGCATATTCACGATATAAATGTCTACATAAATCAGTATACACTGGTTTAAAACTTTCTGGCTAACACCCCGACTGTTTGCGTTGAGTACATGATTTAAGCATGGGATCCGGTAATATTTTAAATGCGCTCGTGCAGGCTCGAAAGCCTGTCGAAGTACAGAGTGATTAATATTTGCCTTGGGGCAACATGTATTCGATTGCGGGAGCTGTAAAGTTTTAAAAAGTTAATATTTAATCACATGAAGTTAATCTGGATAAGTAAATTTTACCTGGGGACTAGCAACTAGCGACGGTATCAGTAAGGTTTAAGTTGTCAAATCACAATTACAATTTTAGGCTGGCTGCCTAATAGCGTGTTTAGAAACTTCATAAATTACTTTCCTTTAATAATAATTACTATAAACTCATGCTTTCTTCTCGAAATCTATGACACGACATGCACACACATTTTGTTCTTCCATGTTCGTTAAAAAGCTATTTGTTTCTATTTTGTCGTTCACGTATACCATATATGCTTATTTATTAAGCGGATTCATGTCAAGTGCATTAGACATGCAAGGCGATAGAAAAACAATTTTTGAAAGCCAATTTTTATAGCATCAAGGCTAAATAAACAACTTGTTTAAAAACATCATATGCTAAACCCAAAGTTAGGCAGTGCACCAAACATAATGCTTGATATATGCACAGCATACAAGAAAAGCAATAAAATATTATTTATTTACGTCTACCACAACCCACAACTTGATTATCCAGATACACCACTGGTTGTTTGGTAATGAATTTTATATTTGGATAGTTAGTATTTATTTACTTCAGCAGTTGTGGCGACTACATTTCCGAGGCTTACAGCGAATATGTCAATTGAAATTGCCATACATATTTAAACTATTATTTGCGGAACATTGTACTGCGTATTAATTACATTAATTAACCAAGTAATTTTGCCCTACAACCATTTTAATGGCTTGATTATGGAATAACATCCGGAGACTCATCGTAAAACTGTTAGTTGGGCAACTTATCCTGGATAGACTAGGTCTGTAGTTTACAAGTCAATTTCCAGGAAGTAATAACCACAAAAATTAGCTTTTGTCCAAACAGTCGATTACGTGGTTTCTATAGCTAGATACAGTTAACCATAAAAACTATCGCTTCGCGACAATTTACTCTTCCTCGAATTGGCTGCAGAAGATAAGTATTATGTAGTTGCGGGAGTACCAAGTTGACAATCTGTAACCACACTCGTTTATCTAAAAACTCACCTTTATTTCCTACTGGGTTAACAGCTTAATATGGTAATGTTTTTGAAGTACTAAAGCGGTTTTAGGGTTCATAACATTATTGAAATCCGCAAAGTTATATTCATAAATACCCCGCTTTATCTTTGCAACTCGAAGTTTGAACATTTAAAAATATTTAATTAAAATACTGCGTGAATTTAATCAGAATGGACATTAAAGCATGCAGTTTATATTTTCTGAAAATTAACTGCCTAACCGATTCAGTAAGTTGTTCAACGTTTATGCCATTAGGAGAGTGTATAAGAAGCTACAACTCAACGGGATCATATTTTGAATTATAGTTGTAACGGACGTACGAACAATTCCGTGCTACCAGGTTGCTTGCACCACCCCTGAAAACTTGAGCAAAAATTCCGTACGCTCTGATAGCTGAATAAGTTACTAGATGTATGCATTTGATTATTAGCATTTCGCTTATTTGATTAGTACATACATATGCCCAAGCGTACACAATTGTATGTATATCGTAGTGAAGATGTGGAGAATGGAACCCTTTTGGATGCCGTAGTACATAAAATTCCCTATAGAATAAATCAAAAAAAGCCTTATCATTTCCAGCATGAGTAATTAGTATTATTAACGAATTCAGAAAAACCACGCTCAAACAGACAAGTTCATATTAACTCACATATATAAATACAGATATAGATATGTAAGAAAGATACATATTACTGAGCTATAGAGTGTTCACGTTATAATCCGAATGAAAATATATAGTTTCTAAACCTGTCGGGAATGTATATCCTAGTGAGGGAAGTTAAATCCGTGTGTTTGCACTTCAAGTACACACATCCGCATGAGAACTTCCACAGAAACAATAAAATGGATAATTGTGCGGACAAAACTGAACACTTACGGTTAGTCAGAATATTATATGCGTGGAAGCGCAAACACCACTGAGCTTCTAGAGTACTATGTACACATTGTGTAACTATTAAAATGAGGAATTAGACCGAATTAAAGCTTAATGACCCATCCGTTTCTTTGCTTCCAGCACGCATACGCATTAATTCTTTTATTAACCACAAAAAAGAAATAAAATGATCTCAAAACTTGTGGTATTCTAGCTTGAGCCGAAAAGCAGTACTAAAATCTATCGTCGCAAAAGCAGCTTTCACTCCCACTAAATATGGTATAGCAGTCTTCTTGATCTTCAATCTTCTAAGTTGCCGTTGAATCATGATGAAATATTATATGTCATACTTGTTATAACAACCTGCATATACGGAAGATGACCTGCTGTGACAGGCACATTAAATAAGAAAATAACTTATATCAAGACAGTTGCTATAACGACTTATGTAATATTGCTATGCGGTGGTCCTCATCACCCGCTAACCTGTTGTTAATGATGTTGGTGATGCATGTAGTACTTTTCTGTTATTATACACCAATGCTGATGCTAAACCTTGAGTTTGAATCCACATCTTATCATTTCTTAGAGATCAAGAAAAGTCTAAAACAACTACTTCAGTGATGCCAAGGAGCTTTCTAAATAGAACAAATGCATTGACGATTGGAAGTCTTAAGCTCCGCAAGACGAATCTTCCAAGTTTAAGGCTTCTGTTTCTTATTGTGTAACTTTAGCCTTACAAAGGAATTGAGGGATATTATGATTCCTTTGTGATCGGTTTATGTGCTATTATATGCAAGTTACTTTATGTACATTTAGGAAATCGTTTATATTCCCTAATGTTATATATGCTATTCCTTGTAAATCTCTTAGTAAAGTTCCCAGTAACCCAAGAGAGCTATACTTTCTCAATACAATTTGGGAATATTGATACTTCAAACCTTTAGTAACTATTTCATTTAATATTTTCTTTAAGAAGCAGTAGTTTGTATTTTCATCGCTGCATTAAGCAAAGTGAAAGAAAACAAGTAGTTGATTTCATGCATGACAAAATACAGTAGTCTTAAGACATATAAGGAGATACAATATCTAAATAGGCAAGTGTCTATATGACATATGATTTATTACGAAAACTTGAAAGGGTAGCGAATGTTTTAATCTTTTTCCAGTTTTCCAGTGCAAATTCGGAGTAAAATTACTAGTACGTAAGATACAAGTTTCAAAGTTATTAATGCCTAATATCGGATCACTTGTTTGTTATTACAGTGGCGGCGGTTTATCATCTCTCTGTACGAATTCGGATACTTCCTGTCTGCTCTCGCTCTACTCATCTCTCTCATCATTTTCTGCTCCTTCAAGTATGAACATGATTGAAATTTGTTATTACAAAAATGATCTCTATATCTTAATCAAGCTTTGAATGTAGAAAAATCAAGAGATTATATAAATGCAACGGATAAAAGCACTCCACGAATTTTGTATAGGTATAGTTGAAATTGCAAGAAAAATAAAAACTACACGTGGGCACTTGTAGGGACAAACTTAAATTAGATTTGTGTGGGTAAACCTGAATTGGAAATGGGTTCTAGGAATCGCGTGGGCAAAGCATAGAAACCTAAAGCGTGTAAGAGTAATGCTAGCAGTTTTTCTTTCTTTGGAACCTTTTCCTATAAAGCCTGGAAGATTATGAAGATCAGAATAACAGGAATATAATCTACTGAATGTGTAGTTTTGCCTTAGGACAAGCAATACGCTTTTACTAAATTAATCTTTAGGAGAGACCTATACGGTACCTCTTATTAGTGATTATAAATTATTATCAGGTTAGGATGGTGTTATGTATGTAGATATACATATATACTAAATAAATATGCTATCTTATGAAAATAAATAGATGCTTGGAGTGCACAAGGGTACGAATTCATAAGCACTTATTCGTATCGTTCATCATCAACAATATCCTTTGGCTCGCCTGGTACCGGCTTGTAGTAAATGATCCGATCCTGCTGGTGAATAATCCGGTTAGTGACTGATATTTATTGCTTGTATGTAATGCTGGATATTTGATGTCAAGTTGGAGCGAAATATATTTATGAAATTATAAGTGTTATTAGGCGTGATGTGTAATAAAATAATATAAATATAATGTCAATATTTTATCATTCCCACTTACAACTCAAAAAAGTGTGTTTTTGTAAACTTGTTATAACTATAATAATTATAGTTATAACAAGTTTTTCAGATTTAACGGAATACATATTTATCTGTCTTCAAATTGTAGGAATACAAAAGTATACCTACATACCTTTTGCACAATAGTTCGTATTGTACAGGTTTTAATCGATAAGTGTACGAAATGTAGATAAATGAGATGTGAAGTATATATGCAAATAGTTTATAGTGGGCTAGTGTACCTAAATTTCCAGGACGGACCTGAAAAGTTCATAACTTGCACTTGTTTTACTTGGTCGTCTGTGTTTCAGTGGTGGTGTCAAATACTTCACATCTTCGTTCAGTACTTCATGGTGGCAAATTACTTCTGGATGTTCTGCGAAGGCTTCTATCTACATACACTACTGGTCCTGGCATTCTTTCGATCTGAAACACAGCTACTCAAAGGCTTCTATGTGTTTGGATGGATGGGCCCGCTTCTCCCGATGATCTTGTATGTCTATTTCCGGGCCACTGATGCACAGGATAAGACGTAATAATTAGATTACTTTCTCCATTCGTGTTTCTTACGGCAGAGAGAAGTTAATTTTTTCTGGGTTTATCAAATTGATGTTTTACAGTTTTTATTAGAATTCCGTTAGAATTCTTTCAAGTCTTTTATTAGAATTCATCCAAGTAGCCATTTGGAATAATTAGCCATTAAATTAGTTTTTGAGTTAAAAAATTATGGCCAAATTAGATTTGTAAGAATGTTTGTTTTACTTTACTTTAGATGTTGGGTTGATGAGAGTTCTTGGAACCACATTCTCTCGATTCCCGTGTGTCTCTGCTTGATTCTCAGCTTGGGATTTCTCATCAACATTCTGCGAGTATTGCTGAAAAAATTGAAGGATAACCAGAAGAATTTCAGTTCTGCTCTGAGACGTAACTCATCTATCGGTGGAATGGATAATCAGCATTCCTTGAAAAAGGTACACATATGGGTACATAGCACACCCTCCGATTTTTCATTTTTATCGGATCAAACCAAGTGGGGCATTGTAATCTCCTAGGAACCGTTTCTGCGTTGAATTAGATAGCAGAAGGAATCCATCGTGTATCAATTGAAGCGTGTATTTGTTTACTCGTTTGAGTACTATTATATTATTCTTGACTCGTTTGATTTGTTTTTCCAACATCCTTGCTTGTAGGCAGTAGACAGAATAGGTTAAACAAATTCTTTAAGACTTTTCAGTTATATTGATACATTCATGTACTTCATATGTCATATCAGCCTACATTGCAATCCCAAGTAAAGAATCACTATAGGATTAACAAATGAATTTAGGCTTTTTTCAATTTATTCAAATACATATATTTTAAATGTTGGACAGGCCGTGCGAGCTACATTGATTCTGATTCCTCTTCTGGGACTTCACTATCTGGTAATACCATTCAGACCGGTCACGGGCTCCAAACTCTCTATGATCTACGAAGTTGTTGCAGCCGCCACATCTTCCCTACAGGTTAGACAATGAAAATGTTCCAGATGAGGTCTTATTGCTGTGTATTCGGTATTTCGTTTGTTTTTTCCCAATAGTGAACAGCTACAGCTACCTTGTTCTAGCAATAGCTCTATATGTATATTTTTAACGCCAACTTTGTGACGAGTAAGTAGTGAAAGCAAATATTTGTGTTCCTGCACAAACTCTTTCATTGTTTGTGGAAACAAGATAAATGTACAGTGAAATGTAATGACGTACGGATGGTTTATTTATAGCTTAGTTTGGTGCATAAACACTCTTTTACTTACTTTTCTGAAATATTTTTGTTTACTTATGAACTTATGTATAGCCAAAAGTGTTAGATTCTTGTGAAACTCAGTGGTTGTACAACATTAATGTACATACATACTTCCTCAAAAGTCAAAGCTATTTTTAACTTTATATTATGAAGGTTTCTAAATTTGGTTGTAATAACTGTTTGCAGGGTTTTTGCGTTGCTCTGCTCTTCTGCTTTTGCAACTCGGAGGTCATCAATGTATTCCGGCGTAAATGTTGCCCAAGGATGACGGAAGACAAGTCGCCGAACCATCGTGGGGACAATTCTTGCGCACCTACCAGTATGTCGGTAAAAATTTGTACACTTACTGAATAATTTCTGGCCAGTTAACTTGCTATTTAACCACATGTCAAAGCATACGGATTAAGGAGTGAGACGCGGAAGCAATTATAAGTCAAAACCATTTACGACATTTTACAACCTAACTATGACAGTAATTTCGAATGCACTCTAAAGGCTTGAGTTACTTTATTGTTTTGTTTGTCTTTTTGGTATTGTACTACTAGTTGGACTTGTTCATAGTCGTGCATAATAGTGTAGCATTCTGAACTTTATGTATTGCTATATAATGAAAATTGATTGCTAAAAAATTCTCATTAGAAACTTGATTTGAACCTGTAATATTTTTTGATGCAGCTAAATACAATTCGTGAGAACATTAGAGTCGATAGTAAGTTCTTTTCCAAACTTAACGATATCTAGCTGTTTTCCGCCTTATTACTCTGATTCACCATATCTATATATATGCATTGTGCAGTTTAGTCTTAAACCTTGAAGCCCGTAATTCTTCACCAGTTTTTATCTTGCTCTTCTTTGTCTACTTGATTGATACAGAAGCTTGGTCTTTTTCATTATTTTATAGTGTAATCATGGTCTTTGTTCCTAGGAAATGATTTAAAGCTAAAAGATTTCCTTTTCAATAGATCGTGGTGATGAGAAAGCTGAGCGAAACGAATCAATCTAAGCAAGATGATGGTGATGATGAACCGTAGATGCTGAATTGCTGGTGCATGTGGTCGGATAATATACAGAAGAGCTACATAATATAGAACACCCGTTGCATGGTTTTCGACTCACTTCTAGAAGTTTGGATTGGTTTCCCACAATTTCTTCTGCTTTGAAAATTTCAGGTCGAGAGTCAGTAGATTTACTAGAAATGTATTTAGAGTCTAGCAAAGCCCTGTGTTTTTTTTATTTCTGGAATACTATGACTCATCTACCGATTCCCACACCTTTATACACATCTGATATCAACATCAATCAAAATAATTAATCATACTTTTAACTGAGTTAAAAATACACGATTATTTCTCATGTGGTTTGTATATATAATAAGCCAATATATATGAGTAATTATAGTAGTAATTACTGTGTAGTCTGTAAATTGTCGTATAAGATAAGTTTGTATAAGTAATTAGTACCTCGTGTAATGCAGTAGTTATAGTTCTAAGTGAAATATCATGTATAATGCTTATATCCCTAGTACGTATATATGATTATAGTTACTTAATTGTCCAGTACCTTGAAAGATTAAAGTAAAGCTGATGGAGGTGAGAAGTATTCGTTGACAATTGGCAACAACACGTGAGTTCGATTAAGCGGAAGCTGCAGAGAATGACTTACCGGTTTGGTTGTAAATTGATAGAGTACTACATTGCTTAAGTATCCACAATATTACAACAAAAACATAGGTGTTAGTGTTTTAGAAATAGAAATACGTACCAATCTATACAAATGACCTGCATGTAGTAGGTAATCATATATCAATGTACTCAATATCAAGTGTATCGTAAGTTTTAGTATTACAAAATACAACAATGAAGATTTTTTACGAGCATTTATTTAAATCAACATTTCAAATATACGATATTTTAAGTTATAAACCGCCCTCTCGGTAAAATGACTGAGTATACAGGGACTTTTGACAAGTTGTTTTCTTTCAATATATAAATTTTCCAGATTTTTGGGAGCAATGTATTTATTTTGTTACCATGAAATTTATTACTTTAGATCTTAAGACTAGTACAACATATTGAACAAAGCTACACTACAGCTGAAATACAGTTTAAAAATATCATTTACCATAACATAGAACGTAGGTAATCGTAATTAAATTTAATGTTATAGGTGGTATGGTATTGACAAGTAATTACTCGAAGCTTGATTTCTAAATGTGTATACAGATTAAGAGAATAAAAGTTTACATGTGTAAGGAAGAACGACGATGTCGCTTAGATAATACTTGGTTGTGTCTTTAGTGTCTACCAAACGTTACTGAATACTTTGATCAGTGGTTATTTACAGTAATTAATTATATTTACAGTAAATTATAGTTTAGTGGGTTGCATAAGTTCATGGTAGCTTATAAAGAGCTAGCAAAGCAACTGCAAGGTGGAAACGTATACGCTTAATAAGTAAACTACGAGAAATTGTTGTAACATGTAACCACCTAACCCATATTATTTTATGTTTAAAGCACATTAAGTTTTTTTTACATTAAACTAAGAAAATATGTTGTTTACGTGCTGTGACACGAGGTTGCTGACTTTTTTTATAGATCTTTTTTATAATTTTTCAGCACAAACCGCTACATAGAACTTATTTTAAAGCAAAAAGGCATATTTTGGTTTCCGAACACTTTATGTATGTATATATATATAACGATTAGTGGCAAATGTTTAAGAATTATATTAATCCACACTTAAAGTTGTATGTATTATTATAAGTAAATGTATAAATTATAATGATGTGCTAATAATTATTAAATGTGTAAAACTATGATTCATTTAGTTCAAAATATTGTCTAGTCATAATTATTAACATTTGTGCGAATATTAATGATTGCGTGCGTAACTAAATGTTAATAATTAAAAACAAGTTTTACTGGTTAATTGAGTGTATGTGTATAGTTGAGCTAAACATACCAAGTAAGAGCTAATCCACATTTCCCTCTGTTTATCCTTCGTTGAAAATTATTAAATAAAATAATTACACGTATATCTAATCAAATATAATTGTACAAGTAGATTCACTTCCAGAAGATTTCATAAGTCATCTCAACTATTATTCATCATTCATTCACCCCTGTTCTGTAACCATAATACTATCTAATAGGCACAATTATGGCATAGTAAAACTTCCCAAATCTCTTGATAATCGAATAACTGGGTTGGAATCTTGGTAAGTAAATCATTACTTGTCCACAGGACTAGGGTTTTTCAACATATGAACCAAGGTCCCGTAAAGTAATACTCCATTCAAAAACACCACGAAGTATCGCTGCTCAATGCCCAGAATACGATCACGGATAGCCCAGCCCTCTCTGTTTAATCTGAAATTGAGTAAACACGGATTTTCAGTTAAAAAGAAAGATTCGTAAACAATATTGTTTAAAAAATCAACAAATAAATATTTTCATCCATTAATAAATAAATAAAATCCAAATTCACATTTCAACTATAAATATTTTATAAAACTTACTTTGAATTCGCATTACGTGTATCCATTGATATTACAATGTAGCCAAACAGAACAATTAAAATTGACCAAAGCGCAGAGACGATGTAGCGATACATGTCATCGTCGACCTCGTACATCGAATCCAATGTCCATGAGCTTGATGACTCCATGTTTAGCTAGAATGAAATTAAAAAAACAATAGTTAAGCAACACATTATTATTGATTTAGCAAATAAATAGAATTTATTCTTATTCTCACAATCATTCAACAATAATTTGAAACAATAAATCTCACGTTTACTATATTTAAATTTAACTATTGCGTACTTGTTTATCACCAAAAACCCCGTTAATGCAAAGTAAATACAGCTAAAAAATCTTAAGATACGAATTTCCCTTTAATTAAATACAGGTATAATTTACCTGGGAAATAAATCTGAGAATTACCCTGGTATTTTTAAAAAGTAGAAAATAAAAATAAACACCATAAAAATTTTGTTCTGCAAATATTCAACATTGGGGACAAATTTCCCGCCAAGTGAACTTTCCTTGCTTTCACCTTCGCTTCTTACATCAATGATTTATCAACGAAATATTACGCTATTAGAAATGCGGTCCATAAAACATTGTTTTACTTTCATGAAATTAAAATAAATAGAAAATAAATTTTATTTCACTATTAATTATTTTTACACTTTTTGACGATTTTTTTTTACTGAACACTTGACTTAATGACATATTGGAAGAATCTGGGAACCACAATGCGATTTTTATTTAATAGATGGCAGAAAGAGCTGGGCATCTCTAACAAGTCAAGGATGAAAATTTTGCAGATCAGCAAATTCATTATTTAACAACAGTGATGATTAATTTCAAGCATTTAACCATGCACATCAAATCATTAGTAGTATCTATTTTACATGTGAGGAAAGGCATTAAAAATTCAATAGCATAAAAGATGCGTTTGTAGCAATTATTCTTTACTAGTAAATTTTGCAAGGAAGTTAGAAAAATCATAACCTGCCACCTATTGATGACTTTAAAAATATGCGACATATTATATTGCATTGTAACGTAAAAGTTAGATTATTTAAAGATCAGACATCTAATGGTTCATAGCTAGATTTGTCACAGTCAGTTCTATAAAGTCCAGTGAAGTCATTGTATCTCTCCGCCAAATGCCATGCAGGTGCAGCAGCTTTAACTCTCTTGTAATCGGCATCGTAAGAAGCTGGACCGACACATGGGAATCCTCGTGATTTGATGTCATCAAACCTCCTTCTTAAGCTAAACATTGGGGCTCTAGGCTTGGTTAAATCACATGGACCTATACAATAGTCACCTGCGTGGATGCAGGACTTTTCCTTTAAATCACGGGTACCTTTCCTGTAAATGAAATCGGAACATCAATAGAAATTCTAAGGTGTTTTAGCTCTGATAATGTATTAGTCATAGTGGAAATTTTTATTTTTACATTGTTATTTCAGGTGCCGCCATTTTGTCTGGAATGCGAGGTCCTATTGCACGAGGGAGTAAGTAACAATTTGGTGCTGGAGTTTGGTAACGACTCAAAAGAGAATTCCTGGAGCTCAAAGTGAATGCAGGCGGTTTCTGTTTGTAGCAATTGAGATTCGGTACACAATACCCCGCTGGTCCAGGGCCAAACCTTTTCCATGCTGAATTGTTTACAAAAATGTATACATACATGCATGGATACAAGATATTTATATATACTTAATTAATTTGACGAACAACATCTGTAACATTTTTAAATGCAGAAGTTACCGAAATCAAATTTATGTCTTATGCTGAAAGCTGGAGATTTGTCCCAGCCTCTTGCTTTAAGGCCTGTTGGAATTAAATATGCAGCAGCACCCGGACCGAAGTTCTGAATTATAATACAGATTTTGATGCAACTAGTATTCGTATTTTACTATTTTAAGTATGTTAAATTGTGAAGTATGTTTAAATTATTGCTTTTCTTATTTCTCACCCTCAGAGCATATGAAAATTTAGGACGTAGGGTGTATTCTGGATTTATTAAATGCGTCACTGCATGACCTTTTCGACCAACTAAAGGTGGTAAATTGTATCCAGCAGGACCTGGTCCTCGGTCATACCATGCTAGACTCTTTCTTGTTATTGTTCTAGTTTTAATTACCATTTTGCTTTTTATCAATAGGTAACAAATAAGCTGCTTTACTTCTGAAGTGACGGTGGTAAAAAATACTTGTAAGAAGCAAAAAGCGGAAATCTAAAGGATTCAAGATAATTCAAGGATATTCAAGGTATAATAATAGGTTTAAAAAATTTTGTTAAAGAAAAAGAATGCAGCCTTAAGTTTGCAGTTTCCGTGAAGAATTTGCAGAAACTTTTACGCTGCACTAGCTAGAAGACTGGTACTTGTAAAATGTTTAATAAAAAATAATGCTCAAAAATCGATTTTTTACGCTACTTTTCTCCTGGATGATTTTGTTACAACAAAATCATTATGAAATGAAAGTATTCATTGTATCATGAACTCCTCCGGAGTTGGTCTAAATATTGAGCTTTGCTTAAAATTATTACTTCAGGCATTTTGATAATAAAGAATATTATTATTATTATTATTTAGGAGGGGTTACCCAAGACAACATGAAAATTACATATATTTATAAAATGTGTTCACACAATGTAAGTACATTTTCAGTTCATATTATGATACTAATTAAAGTACTACCTAAAGTTTCAAGAATAATTATCGTAAATTTTAATGGAGCAAAAAATAAAAAAAATTGAAGCCCTAGATTAGCTTAACAAAAATGAGCGACTCGTTACTATTTATGGCGCTGCAAAAATGATAACAATACAATAACATCAGTCAGACACACGAAGCTTTAATATTGAAACTCTGTGCGTGTGCCGGAACTTGAAGAGACATAGACTGATTAGTGACGAGACGAGACAACATAGAAAAACATGAAAAATAAATAACATTATCACGAGTTCACTGAGCTGGATAGTATTAAAAATAAATTACCACAAATTTTTATTGACTTGATTAGGATAATAGCTATTATGTCCAGAGAGCACACTGGAATAATGATGAATACTTGGCATAAAAGTTTGGAAAAATTCCTCTCACTTTAAATACGGACGCTTTTTACCGTCCGGAGATTGTGCATAAAAAACTTGCAGCTTAAAGACCATTCTGTTTACTTATTCTCGGTAGTCTTTACAGACAAAAGTCATCAATACCAGTGCATAACAAAAAATTAAGCAGCAGAAGAATAATGAATCTTCACAATTATCCGCATATTTTCATTAAACATTTTTTTCAGAAACAAAATAATTAAATGTTACAAATTCAAATTCATTATCAATTTATCAACAAAGTTTGAGTCACGCCAAAAGGAAGCATTTGAATTAGTCTGATTGCTTGTGGCCTAAAAAGATCGACTCTGAATACATTATCTCATAATATTAAGGGTTGTATAATATATTTAATAAAAATCAGAGATATATAGAAACACTTTTCGACTAGTCTGGCGAGACTTTTCATGAAATCCTGGGCTGCACTCCGAATCTTTTGCTTGCATACATATATACATAAATTCATGCAATAATAATTCCACAAAGGTCAGCAAAAGTTGCTGGTCAACAAATCCATTAGTTTTTACTTATAATAAGCCAAATTATGTGATTCACAAGTCCATGAATTTAAAACACATGGGCTACAATTATTACATTTTAATTTTTTATGATCTCAGATAAGAAATCTTACATATTGATATGCATATATACGGGGTGATATACACGGGCATACTTAAGGCTCAGGTGATTGTTGCTAAACTTA
Source organism: Lipothrix lubbocki (assembly GCA_034696945.1). Classification (NCBI taxonomy): domain Eukaryota; kingdom Metazoa; phylum Arthropoda; class Collembola; order Symphypleona; family Sminthuridae; genus Lipothrix; species Lipothrix lubbocki. Next base: position 15,080 of record JAQGAK010002897.1, read on the forward strand.
ATAAAGGTTTGCATGCAGGAGGCTGTGAACACAGCCGGATCTTGATAATGATAGCCTATCGTTTTACACGCATACCTTCGTTTAAAATTCAATCCATTCAATTTCTCCTGCCATACAGGTGTACTTATAAGGTGTAAAGAGTTTATCCTGGAAGAGTGCGAGAGAGAGCCGTGCATGGAAAGTGGAAAGGCCTACAGCCACCATTAATTCATTTACTTGCCCAGCTGGGCCAAAAAAATATTCACTGAGTGCCTCTCCAAACCTCATGCTCACACATGGTTGTTATACCTACACACATGTTAAAAATCCTCGTCGCTCCACAATTATATACAAGTTTACCACTGCTGAACTTGACGATGGTAAAGCATTTCCTTAACCTTATACAGATATGTGTGTATATGTACGTATACGTGCAAGATAATAATCCCTTAGTCGGAACATTGACAGTCTATACGTTTACCTCACCATTACACTTACAAATATTTCTTCCTTATACAGACCACAGTACTTGAAGGCAGCAGGTACCAGAGTATGTATATTACGTAATGTGGAGATTGTATGTAGTTACACTCTTGGTATTGTTGGTAGCATCCATCCCAAGTTAAAAATCCAGCAAGACAAGAATCTACTTTTCGTCCCCATATGTACTTCATCGAAGCTACGAAGCTAGTGAAGAGGCTGGAAGAGCAAGATGAAAAAATGGTTCAACCATGAAGGCCATATCAGATTTTTATTGTTGCTTCTAGCTCCTTTTATGAATACGAAACAACATTCGGCTATATCAAGAGGGCGATTATTACATTGAGCACACTATTATTAAATAAAACATATACAAATTCCTTCATCAATGTTTTCTTTAAATCATTTGACATTAAAGTTCACTTCTTTGAAGCATGCAGGTACACTCAGGCGTGCTAGCAAAAGTATTAAAATTGCATTTTAGGCAAGCAACAACACTCCGTTTTCTGTTGCATTTACTCACTTCAGTAAACTACCACAAACTTAGCGTAAAGATTCTGTGGTTTTTGTATTTATAGAGGATCTATCTAAGCAGTAACCTAAGCATTCGAAGCAAGCTGAGTATATTTGAGCGTAACAGGCTGTGCTGGAACTTCTTATTAAATGTACAACATGGTTGACAAGTTAAATACTTGAAATTGAGGTTCGTTGTTCGTTCTTCTCATGGATTTTGACTGGCTGAGCTTTTGCTGATAGGAGATTAAGTGAATCTATAATTGAAGCTATAAGTCCAGAGCTTTAGATTAGACAATTAAATGTGTGGTTGGGAATACACTACTGCCACTATATTTACATGGAGAAAATTAAGGGCTTCGTATACTCAATATTATTAGGTACAAAGTGCAACCAGACTTACTCTAACCAGAAATTCTAGCCTCCAGACAAATTCTCCATGATGATGTTGCTCTCAGACATATAGGTACAAGCGCTTAAATATACTCTGTATACTTATATTGTGCATTTATATCAGTATATTACTAACGAGATGCTATAGATTATACATACGTGCGTAATAATATTTGTAGGCTCATACAGTACATATTCATGTAGATGCATATTTCCAAAGATACTATGCGTGTGTTGGATGTACTACTTGGAGATAAAGGGCGAGTAAAAATACGATAAACAAACATGTACACTGATATGCAAGTTACAATCAACTCTTTTAAAGACTTACTTGTTGTATTTAACCTCCGAGGATATGTACGGACCAGCTAATGTTTATTACTTTAAAATTTATAACTGCTATAAGTTTAAGTATCTATGTACATATTATTCTTTATATACATTCAACCAATAACATCGTCATTGCTCTTTACCATACATATGCACATGCTACGCTACTAGTTTGTATACGTAATTACAAACACTTGGCTGTCGTAGTTCTCGTTTGTATATAGGGACAACGTGTGAAGAAGTTCTATTGAGCATTCTTTGAATACACAACGGTCGCTTTGTTAGAGCAACATAGAAGGATTACAAGAACATCTCAAGGGAACTTGGAATACACGTTAAGAAATTCAATCCCGGTAAAGGGACCTTAGCCGTGCTAGGAAAGAAGAAAAGAACCCACCACTACCAATTGTGAGGTTTAAGCTCTCAACTTGTGTTATAAGGAGGGTGCGTTTTATTATCTTCCAGTTGGTTCCTTCCTAGTACGAGGCATTGTTGCTTGCTCGTTAAGCTCCTCGGACTTTACAGAGGTCCTACGTGCGAAAGAAAGAGTACTACTAGAAAGAGAGAGAGGTCGAAAACAAAATTGTTATCGGCAAGTGAAAAGAAAAAATTATATTCTTTTATCACTATGGTGTACCTATGTAACATACCTGCTTGCTATACACCCCAACTTCATTCTTA
>JAQGAK010002898.1:0-17455 GCA_034696945.1 Lipothrix lubbocki
TTAGGGTCATGTTAAGTTGTTTGGCATGAATATTTAAAAATGTGAAAAAGAGAGGAGAAGCAACTTTACAAAAACTAGAATAAAAGCCAGCAGCTTGGCTGCTGCAGTTAAGTAATGACATGGATAGTAAAAAAGCTAATTAAACAAAAATATCTGATTAAGCGATGAAGTGTTACACAACGTTACTGGTAGAAACGGTTAGTAAAGGATATCATGCGACACAAATACATTTATTAAAGGTTATGTTACTGTTGTTGCTTGAATTTAATCTTATTTAATGAATTTTGTTGTTGTTACTATAGTTGCTTTAAAAGCGAGTTTGAAATGCTTTTAACATATTTAAGGAATTACTGAATTTGAAATTATGAATTTAATACTGAAAATGATTGGATGTGATGGATGTTATGCTATGGAATGAATGATGAAACTGTAAGAGAAATATGTACGGGAGATTAACTTTTGGGCGTGAATGGGAAAGACGTTAAATAAATAGAAAAATTCATAAGGAAATTCGCGTTTCATTTAAAGTCCTTCTATTTTCCATTCATACTGGACAGCAAAGGCTGTCATTCTTCGAGAAGGTGAAGAAGCAAATAATCTGCGATTGAAAATATTGTTGTGTGCTCCTGGAGCACTGGTCCTTCGTAAAATTAAATAAACACCAGAAATAATTATCATTGCAGTCGAAGTGCGGCTGCAATAATTACAATAATTCATGTTACAATTCACATTTTAATAATCTGATTCATTTTGTTCTGATTCACTTTCATCATCCGAATGATCCTCCGACGGAACTTTCTTTTTCAAATTCGGAATAACTTTCTTCCTGTTCTTATGATAGAGAAAATTGTTTTCCATCAAATTAAATAATTCCTTATTTTTTGCCAGCCTAATGGATGACCATAATTCGGGTGTTTTTGCAAGCTTCAATACATTTTCAATAACCTTTGCTGCTACCAGTCCACATCCATTCATGAACTGATGCTCCTTTTTTGACAATTTCAAAGTTTAAAAGCGAAGTGAAATTCCAAGCTCTCTTGAAACTTTGGTCTTGAGCTGTTCCTGTACCAGCTCACGAAATATGGTGAAATCTTGATCCGATAGTCGATTATCGAAGTTTGATTATATCATCATTATTTGTTAAAATGTTTATGCTAAGGGTCGTAACGCTGGTTTCGCTTTCCACTTCGATAATGTTCCTCTAGGGCTTTACAGTAATAGGGTCTTTCAATTAAGAGTTTCCCAAACAAATAATAGTACTGTGTAAAAATGCTTGCAAAATAAGAAAATATGATAATGGATTCATTTTATCTCACCAATCAAAATCTACGATGTAAAAGTCGAAATTCATGTATATCTACAATTTATTTGTAATAATGTAATTTGTAACGGAATTTTTTCTGTATTATTTGTCGTTTTATTTTTAATAACAAAGGTTCATCGTTGGTTAAAACCCAAAGTGTGTACACATCTATTTCTCCATATAAAGATTAAAAATCTGCACAAATTAAGCGCAATCGGTTAAAGGTTTTTATGTGTGACAAATCCTTTAAAGATTTGTTGTCCAAAGACCGACATACATTCGATGTGAAATACCGGCCGGTGTATTTATTTAATATTAAAGTTTTATCTTGTATATTGTCTACTTCACTTTGCGGTATTGCCTTTGTTAGCTTTTAAGGCTTGCAGTAGCATCTAGGAGTCATGTTTGTAGTTTACTCTGCTGACTTATCTATTGCCGCAAGGGAGCAGCAGTTGGCGTCTTTGGAGTTTATTTCTTCTTGGATTTGAAATTGCAAATACTATCAGTAATTCTGGTAAAACATCTTCGAATTAGAACTTTAATGTAACTATTCGTTCTTAATCTCACCATTAGCATATATAGGTATTTGATATTTGGTGGATGCAGCATTAGATATGAAACAACAACTCAAGGAACTGTACAAGTTAAGTATTTGGCCGGAAATTAACATACTCCAATGTTAATGAAGTAACCGATCACTTTTATTGTTCAGTTCATAGTTTTTTTAATTATTTCCTTTTGCATGGAATGCATCCAACTTAAGAAAGCTGCATAACTACCATTATTTCCCCCTTCATCAGACCAGTGGACGGGCTTATTAAGTGAACTGCAGTCGTACGTCAAAGTTATAGTGATGTACTGATCAAAGCATAATAAATTAATTGATAATTCATTTAACCCACTTCCAATAGGCTTCACTCCACTGAACCCATCTGTAATTGCAATTAAATAATGAATGTACATACTCGAGAAGCCCCGTGATATTAATGTGGATCTTGAGACCTTTAAAGGACAGTTGTGTCCGCATTTCCTTTTGGTAATCAGCGGATCACGTCGAACGTTAAATGTAAACGACACCAGGAAGTTCGAGTCTGAATCGCATTTTGCTTTCTATGCATTACGTGCTCTACTGACGCTGAAATCAGATCCAGAGAAAGAAGAGTTCTCGTACAACGGGAAAACATAATCCCTTCTATGAACATATAGTTACTTGTGTACAAAATGTATTTCGTGTGAATCCGCAAAGTTTATACCCAGAGGAAGAAGGTCGAGAAGAAACACGTTCGGTTTAACAGTATAATACACGACTGACTATCAAGTGAAAATGGAACCACCACCATGGAGTAACCTCGGGGAGATAGCACTTGTGCTTTAAAGTCGAATCTTTCGACTTGGCAATATACATTGAATTGATAGCGGGTTGGGACAGCCGTCCTCTGGACTTTCTATTTTCATTCATTCAAGCACTTCCAAAGTACATCTCACTTGATCCTCTCCGCCTCGCTGTTTCTGTCCCGGTCCTGTTTTTTGTAGCATACACAACGTCTATGCAAAAAGTATAGTCACGTTTTTCCTCAATAATTCTTGAAACTTTCGAAAAAATGTTTGTCTCAATTCTTGCAGAAACCTCCGAAAAAATGGTTGACGCAAATCTTGCCAATCTTTATATACATACGGACTGACATGAAATATAGCTTCACAATAGATTCCCAATCTGTAATGGAAGTCTCTGCACGCTGAGTTCCTTGGGTTTTCCTGGGATTACCGTCCTCTGATATGTCCTACTATTTTATTCCTTTTACTTCAGTACAGCCCGATCCATCTTGACAGTTTCCGGTGGGACGCACAGTCAAGTCTGTTTTGATCTCTAGTTTCCTCCAAGGATTCTTATGCCATCATTAATTAAATTAGTCTTTTACAAAAATTCCAATTCTTCCGATCTAGTATGTACACTAATTCCCAGTAGTCTTCAGGTACATAAATTATCTAGAGGCTCCTAGTTACAACATCTACGACGTCAAATTTTTTAATCAATTTAGTAAAAATAATTGTAATTAATAACTCTTTGAATTCACAAAATAAAAAAATCTTTTGAATATAAACTTCACCGTTCAAAATAAATTACCTTGTAGTTAATTAATTTTAAATACTTATTAATTTATGCAATTAGTAAATAAGCAAATAAAATTCGACCACAAAACATTTTACGTCCAGCCAGTTGATATAAGCTAGCGTAAACTCACAACTCATTAGTGCAAATTAATAATTTTACAAACCTCGACAACCAAGACAGATGTGAATAAAGTGTGGAACGCATTGAGTTGAGCGGTTCATATAACGGTTAATAGTATCCTCTCGTCAACAGTTCGTTAGGCTTTACTCGTTTCTGCGGTGCGGGCGGGTAAGAGCAAATGACTCCAAAGGCAAGAATTATTATTATATATTGTACGCCTACGAAGAATACTTCCACGTAATGAACCTACTGCCTTGGAGTTTTATTAAGTATCCCGCAGTCATTGCCCAATATATTCCAACTATATACCCAAAAGGCATTAAAATGCGTCATTAAAATCCTCCACCTTATTCTTTAAAATGACTTTATTGTTCCCAGAAAATAAGGTATGAAAGAAGTCTTTGAAGGTCTCTTTTAGATCTTCGGGTGGTTTCAGCAGAAAGGCATATTATGGGAACTTACTGCATTCGGAGCCAAAAACCTTTCAAGTTTTTAAAATACAAACAATGAGCTCAGCCTTTTGTGCTCATTTCCAGTTCAACAAGCTCATCACATGCTTTAGGAAGTGTGAACTCTCGAAGTAAAATGATTGCGAAGCAGTACGACCTGAAGAATTTTACTTCAGTAACTTCATAGTATGCCGTCCTGGTGGGAAAGTAAAAGTTAGCAAGTGGAGAAAAAAGAGTTGATTTCCATCTTGTGATTCATATTTTCTTTTCACGTATTCTGCATACATACATATAAGTAAATACGTTGAGCTACATGAATTACCAGTCTCTACTTATTTTTTGCTTTAGCTTTGCAGGCTTACAAACTTTTACACTCCATATAGTTTGCTTCCGCAGAATTTTATATAAAATTCTACACATTCAAACTTGCCTCCTATGAAGTCGTATATGATTCATGTTTAATAAAACCTATAGATTGAAATATATTTACTATAAAACAATGTGGATTTTGTATATCTTATAGATGCGGAAGTTTAATAGTATTTTGTTGTTGTACAAATTCACTATAATTTTTTCAGTCTATAGTTCCAAAATAAAAAAGTATTCTTTTACTCGAGGGCTCGGAATAAGGAAGGTGTAAGTAGTGAGGAAGATAAATGTAACGCGTTTACCAGGCTCCGCAGTGTGAAAGGTGTGCCCGGATGGGGAAATGAGAGCAAAGAAGCTACGGGTTCCCAACTGAAGCGAATACAAAAAGAAAAATAAGGAGAGACCTTGTTGGCAAACCTCACCAACATTTTTAGTCTTGTTTGGCAATGTGAATTTTCTTTTATACCACACAAAAGTGCTTTCTACATACATTTTAGTTCACTTTCATCGTCGTTTTCTTGCAGTCAACGTACATTTTTAGTGTGCTTTTTTCTACATTATATATCTTCTGCATTTCTAATACCATTTCTTTGTACAGTTCGGATACAATTTCTACACCTACCATTTCTAGCAAACTTTCCGTATCCATTGCAAGCATTTCTATAGTCAAGTTTCTTACTTACATCCACAGTGCATACAGCTGTGCCGTAGACACAATAAAGGAGGATGTTGGCTCCTATACAAATGGTTATGTTATATCTAAAGTTAGCGAGAGGTAAAACATGAATGTGAAGAGAGAAGAGGAAGGCGATGACGAAAAAGTGGTCCATTTCATTTCGAAGACGTTTATAAAATTTCCCTACATGGAAACCATAAATGCTCGACTCTCTTTTCTTTCAACAGCCGTGGAGCCAGCAGATCCCTTATGTGGCCTCGTGGCCTGGTGTCTTCACATACTTTTCTGCACATTTCTTGCATATAGTGCATCTTTTGCAAATCCTACATTTATGCACTTGATATTCCTCCTAATATCGAAGTAGATACTGTATATCTATATACAATAAGGAACGTTTCTATAACCACGCATCCAACTACTACAATATCTGCCCATATCTTTTTAATAATCCCTATACTGATGAAGTTTGGCAATATACCTAGATATAGGAATTTAATATACCTACCTACCAGAACTTGGCTTTTTACGACTAAAACCCAGCTACCTTTCATGATAATATAGCGTATTGCCTAATCGAAAGCAAGAAGCAAAGGAAGGAATATTCCTCTGGAAATCTATGATGCTATAGATATTTGTTGGCTCTCAATGCACACAGTTAACCGAGAGAGATGAGTCAAGAAGAAAGAGAAAGTTTCTGGAGCGTCAAGGCGTGCTGACCTATTTTCGGATTTTCGCTCTCCCTCCCTCTCTCTTTGCACGCTCTCTCTCTCTCTCTCTCTCTCTCTCTCTTCCACTCTGTTGTACTCTCCTCTCTGTGCAAAGAAATTCTCGAGCTATGTTTCTTCTCTCGTTTATACTGCAACAGCCGTCTTCTTGACATAGCCATGTTATTTTCTCTTCCTCGTCTCTCCTCCAGGTCTCAAGAGCATGAGCTGGAAGGATTGTGCAAGTATACACAAGTGGTTAGACAACCCAAGGTACATTCAACCCACCGAAAACATATGTATGAAGGCAGGGCTGAGAATGAGGAATAGCACATAGAAGCCTTCGGTAATTGCAAAAACGACAACACATTCCCCGTTTCAGCTGTCCATGGAGCAGGAATGTTCCCTGCACTTTAAATTATCTCTTGCTGTACTAAATTGTACGAACAATGCCTTCGTCATTCTGAGCAAAATTGCATCCTGAAAATTGCTAGCAACATTGCATCCCGAACTAACATCGATCAGCATGTATACCTTTGTTATTTGCCTGTCTGTTCTTTCTAGGTTATCTAGACCTATCTGCTTGTATCAATATTACAATGTTTGAGGCTACACACATTCTAGTTGTACAAACTGTGTACACATAAAGTGAAAGAATGACTGGTGAACAATTTATACATTATCAGTCTATACAGTCCAACTCAGATTTCTCGGCCAAACACTTAAAGCACTGCACGTAAACATTTTTTCCTCTTGCAGCCAAGTGTGAAGAAAGTGTAGCAAAGGTGGAAATCGAAATTCACTCCTCAGACACTTTGCACAGGGAAATGGCACATAGAACTATTCCTCGAAGCGATGTCTTTTCTACCTTGCCTTTACTCTTTCTCCTTGAAAGATTGCTTTAGCGGATATACAAAGGATAAGTACATGGGTCCTGACTGCAGGGTCGTTTTGTTTTCCCAAAATGTAATCCCACCACTCACGTAGCAATCCTTATGGTCAGTCCAGGGACTTGTTGGCGTTTAGTTATTTTGGTTTCTTCTTTCATTTCCCCCATGCTATATATAACTTCCATTGTATGTATTCGTCTCGTGGGCGACAAGAAAAATAAGAGTAAAAATTCCAGGAAAATATTTCATTTCACTGTTACTACAGAAAATTTCTTTAGGATTTTTTGCCAAATGTGTTTCTTCTGTTGTACATACATAACTGCACTTACAGTTGTACCATGTTTTGGAAAAAAATCTTCATTTGCCTGTACAGTTACCCACGACAATTCTTTCAGCACTCTCATACGCACAGGTTTCATTAGCTATAACTATAACATTGCTAGCAGTTTAAATGCTGTAACGTTTTACTCGTGTGATGTAAGCTATACGCCGTTTCATTTCCTGCAAACTACACACAAATTCATTTGCCTTGATGTACGCAGTGTTAAATTCGCTCTATCTTGCACACTACTCCATTTGTCTTAACGTCCGCCCAGTAGTTTTACATTCGGTACAAGTTAAACATTGTTTCATTTACTGTTGTGGAAGTCCAAATGCTGCCTAATGCGGAGAACCAGCGAGGCGGAAGAATTGATGTAATTGACCGCATAAAATAAAACCAAAGGGTCTCCAGTGTCAGATGAGACAAAGTTAAGAACAACACTTGCTGTAACAATCCTCTGGATTTTCTCCACTCGGATTTTGTCATATGACATTTTACCTAAAGTTTCGTTTTCATCCAGAGTTCATTTTATGTTTACAGAAAATAGTATAATCTTAGTCTTTCGGTTCAACATGAAATACAAGCACGTGTAAAGGACTTATTGGGGGGAAAGGAAAACAAGCAGGGATAAGCAACTCAATGGAACTTGCACACATGCTTCGTTAGTGTTAAATCAAGCACTGGTGAGCCAATGTAAAACTATGCAATAATGGGAGACCAATGTAACATGCACTGAAGTAAGCTCAATGTAAAAACAACATTGAAGGGCACCTAACGGAAAACAAACACCGAAGAGCAGGATATAAAAACAAAACAACATAATCTACAAGCAAGCTTATAAGCCCAGGAAATCTGAAAACAGTGCCGAAAAATCCAAGTCGGAGTAAGCGGGCAAGTCTGAATAATTTAGTAGCGCAACTTATTAGCAACATAGAAGTTTATAGAAGTGAAAGATATGTTTGTGTAAAGTTTGAGCTGTAACATGTCCTCGTATTTTCCGGGCATGGTATTTGGGCTTAGTCTAAATCGCAAGTGTATTCCTAGACTTCAATGAAAGTGAAACTTGCATCGACAACAAGAATACATTACAAAGATGCTCAAATCAAGTTAACCAACCCTGGTGCATCCACATTTACTTTTATACTCATAGCTCCCTTCCGTTCGCACGTTGGCCATCATTGAGAGTTGATTTTCATGAGCAGCATTGCATTTCCGTGTATCACCACACGGCAGAGGATCATCAGAACTTACGAGTATATTGTTCACTTGGCCGTAGCGGTAAAAGTAAAATGAAAGCTACTGGGATTTGTGTATAAGAACTCCAAACTCATAGGGAGTATATACATTGTTAGTTGAGTAGACCCGAGCGAAGGAGCAATTTGCAGGAAAAGAAAATTAATATGAATTTGTGCATGCATTAGTGAACAAAATGATAATGAAGGTAGGATACATCCCATGCAAGTCATTTGCGTAGTTGCAAGCTGCACTGCGATAGAACATATGCACAAGAAAATTGTCTAACAACTTTCAAATGGAACATTATCTCTCAAGTTGGAAACGCATCAGACAGTATTTTCGAAACGCACCAGAGCACTCAAAAGCGAACTTTGAGAAGCCACAGTCGGGGAGTATTGGATTTGAGTGTAAATGCAAATAGAATATGACGTCTTCAAAATGAATTATCGCAAATTTAATGCTTTCCAACATGCCTGAACATGGAAATGCTCTTGGAACATAAAAGTTAATGTGTAGGAAGGAGTGATGCTTATTGCTTACATGAAAATTTTATTCCTGTATTTTCTAATATCTAACAAAAGGCTGGCAGGGATTATATTTTACTACGAAAGCACAAATTTCTTTATGTGTAACGCACAAATTTATTTATATGACATGCATACTTTGTTAATAGGACAAACACAAATATATTTGCATGTGAAAGGCGCAAAAACAGCCTGAGCTATATGACTTTGTTTATGTGACAAGCTCAAGCATCTTTCTGTGTGAAAATCACAAACTTCTGCGAAAGCTGAGTATGAATTGTTATAATTTGCTGTCATTTAGCTTCACAGGGAAAAACATATTGTATTTGTAATAATTCCGGATAATAAATCAAACATTCGGATTTCCTTATAGGTATGGTTTTTTGATATTCACAGTTTACTATACAATTTCAAAAAGTGGTTCTATTCCTTATTCATTTTCGTTCCAAACTCTAACCCGAATTTTCGGATGTTTCCTCTCTCTCTCTCTCATAATTTACATTCTAGGATAAAAACTTCCGTTTACTCTCACATGTACAATACAGTGGGGTCGTGCTGCTTTTCCTACACGCGTAAATTTAAAGCAAAGTTTGGCATGGTTAAAAGGGAAAGTTAACAAACTTCCATTCACAAGAGGAGCACCCTCGGTGTATTGGGATACACTTTAGGAGTAAGCTTTCTCTGTAGTATCATCTCTAGCAGCCCTTGCCTCTTGCCTTGTGTGCGGAATGAAGTTCTAGCGATAAACCTGATGATGAGCACACACATATATAATGTTCTCACCATCATAAACATGTTGTCTTTCATCAAGTTTTTTCCCTCCACATCTGTCTAAACTTTTCAAAAGGAGAAGCGGAGAGTTGCTGTTTCAGATTTTCTCATTTGCAAACAATCTTTCACAACTTATATACTTTAATGCTTTATCCCTTTTGTTGCTTGTGTTCCGTGTTGCTTACAACCCTTATATTCTGAATTTTACTTGTTTATGAAAGTTGTGTTCATGCATGTGCTTCTGTTTTTACAAAATTTCTACATAGAAATATTTCTATAACACATAGTCTAGAGTATACAAAATCAGCGCTTCGCCCGCTTGTGCGCTTTCTTCAAAAGCCACGGACGAAGAGGTCACGCAGCGGTAGTATGCGTGGCGATGAGAATCAGTATCATTTTGAAAATTTCTATTGCCGAGGTACTATACATATGTAAATAATATGTAACATAGATTATAAATATCATATTATAAGAATATTTCTATAATAAAAGAATGTAAATAACTGAACACATTCCTAAGACATCTGTCGATTGAGTTCTCTTGTCGCTCTGCGGGCCCCCTATATAAGATAAATAGATATCCCACGAAAACTCCTACCCTCTCATAATCTTTGAAAAACATTAAAATAGTTACAAGTCAATATAGTTTAGGTATAAATATTAAAGCCCTCAATTTGTGCAGACAATTATTTTGATTTAACATTGGTACATTACTGAACGGACGAACAGATATCTGCACCTAAGCATTATCTATTCATGTAACATAATGCTTTCAGCATCATCCAGCGTGGGTGGTTGTAAATAATATATTCGTCTAGCTGGAGTTTGCTCAAGCTGAGGCCTATTTTTAAAGAATTCGTTCTCAGCGTCGTCATAAAGAATATCACCAGCATTTGTTTAATCTGATGACATCTTGACAATACACATAAGCGAAATTTGTCCTGAAGCTCGTCCTTTCTCGCGAAGTTCCGTCCCAGTTACGAAATTTCCTTATCTCATTTATTTTTGCTATACATCTGGTCAAGGAAATTCATTAATCCTCTTATACGTTCGCAAACATCGTGTCATCAGTTGTTTAAAATATGTAATGTCTGAAGCGTATAGTGCTCCGCACTCATTTAAATATATACATAATGATGTAGAATGAAGGAGCATTGTGAAATATAATTATATCTAGAGTATAGTAGCCAAGTTTAGTGCAGGATACAGGAAATAATACGACTGCAGGGCCAAAAACAATAACGCTAGCTCTATTAAGTTAGAAGCAAAAGGGAGGAAAAGGGTAAACAGCAAGGAATTTGTTGTATACATGTTATTAGCCCTTTGAATATGTATGCCAGAGGTATATTTACACACAGATAAACGTAATTTGTAGTCCCGGTTGTCAGACTTGTCAGCTTGCAGAGGAGAATAGGCACGTGTCAGGCTCAAGTCTTGTCATATTCGTCACTCTGACGTACTATCATTTAACAAAGTATCTATTTTGACTAGAACCATGAAACTGACGGATTTGTGTACGGACACAAAAGACTTTTCGCCATGTTCACTCCTGCCGTTGCAATGCTTCTCTGTCATTAGCCTAGCTGAGAGCATCAGAAATGAAATGTACGGAGGCACTGACAATAAGTGCTCATGTCGCTGGAGCGAAATCTTTGTTCTTATCATGTATACTCCTTATGCAATCTTTATATTGTATATGGTATCCGATATGCATCACATAATTGCGAATCATGTGAGTGACTTAGCGCCAAACCTATTTTGCATTCGCTCTTGTGCTTATTGAGACTCTGCTCTTAATAAGATTTCGGTGTTCTTCTCCAAAACAAAATTTAGACCGGCTTCATGATAATGATAAGTTACGTAAAAACTTACCACATGAATTTCACTACGAAGGGAGTTACTAACTGTAGACTGAAGTGTACAGGGGTGAAGCAGCTGTACATGCGTTTTCAGGAAGTAGTTATCCGAAGTGAGGGTTGACGTTTGCGATACATACTTAAATACATAGTCTTCATGTCCGAGTTAAGAAATTGCAGTTTGCAGGTGGTAGGTAAGGAACCAAAGCGCGTGCAAATGAATGAACGAACAAGTTGCACAAACGTCTCGTATGGCTTAAGAGCAAAAACTAAACTGATGGTTTTCGGTATGGGATCAGTTATAGTGGGACCCTCTGAGACCATACTGCGTGCCGGTCGTTCATGTTAGTGTACGCAAGGTTTTCCACAGTGTTTCTATTAGAGCAAAGGATTGTTGACGATAGATACATACCCATTGTGATCATTTCATCCAAGGGTATATGCCTTGCTCCAGTGTGAATTTACGTTTATATTCACATGGAGTGAGACAGACAGAAAGTTGAATCCTGTGGGACCTCCATTCTTCCCAAACACATGCTTCCTCTCGTCTTCCTTCCTTTTTTTCCAATGACTATGAAGACTTCACCATACGGTTGACTTGGCTCCAAATACCCGACGACGGACTTTACACTTCAGGAGAGCTAAGCTTTGAAAGTATATCTATCTAAATGGTGGAAGAAGTGTTAAGCATAGGAAAAAGAGTTTTGAAAGAAGAGTTAAGCATTTTGAAGGAGGGATGAGCATTTAAAGCAGATCTGGACGTTGAGAGCTGATCTCAGGGTCGGAAGCAGATCTAAGAGTGGGAAGAAGATCCGAAAAATATATTATACAATAAGCATTGTAACCAGATCTTAGTTTTTGGATGGGAACTAAGAACTGGTGGATCTAAAAGCGTTGGGCAAGAACTGAAAGTTGTTACAACAACAATTATTGGAAACAGTTAAACACAGAGAGCTAAACTGGTCAACCTTAAGTAATTACATAGTCCAGCCGTGTAAGCTGCTGAAAATTTGTGGTGCTGCATTCAACTAGAAATGTCACCAATAATTATTTCAAGTGCAAGGTTTTGTATCTCTTGCCCTTGTTAAATTCCGAAATGACATTCCGTTGTAAATACAATTTTATGAAGTATCAACAGATGAGCCAGATCCTCATGCTTAGTTCCCAGAGGATGGGATTTATTGATACAATTTCATCAAGCTCTCTACGCCATTGTAATTGTATAGACAAGTATTATTTGGGATATAGACATCATTTGGGGTTTACGAGCCAGAAGAAACATGGCTCTAACTTTTTCTGATTTACTTTCTACTAATATCATTCCTTTGTCACCTACACATTGTGTAAACATTTTACGAGCCAAATCAAACTTGTTGTTGTTCTTGTTGTCACCCCATAAAACTACAGACTACATGGACCGTGGACATAAAATCTTTCTATTTCTTTTGTCATCCATTGCCAGAGCGTACCATGACTGACGGAACTGTCCAGACTTCCGACAAATTCGACCAGAATTTGTCAACGATGATTGATACTCCACTCTTGCTGATCCGGAATTGAGTCGCGATGTACGTCATATATTACAAAACATTCCATACGAGTGCTACTACTACATCGCCAAACAGGGTACATAACGTGACTTAACTCCAACAGAATGTCCTAACATTGCTAGAAGTACAACAAACATTGTTTCATGGCCTTCTAATCTAACGTAGTTTGGACCAAGTGTTGCAACATTGGAAAATTGTGCTTCAACATTTCCAAAATATGGCACAACGAGGAGTTTCCTATGGTAAAAAATGTTTCACTGCCGCTTACAATTTCGATTAAATCATAAGCCACAGAGAAAAGCCGGTAGCAAAGCCAACAACTGTTACAAGAGCTTCCCTATTTGCATGAGCTCCAAGCAAGCGATTCTACAAGCATTGACCTACTAATTTCTCAGCCTGCATCTATACAGTTACTGTATCGTACAGTAGCAACGATTTTCATGGACAAATGCGAAAACCCCAAAAACCCCTGCAGCTACAAAAGTCATTATGATTTTCATGTTGAACAGCCCAAAACCCAGTGTGTTTGGACAGTGCCATATAGGTATGTGGTTGGAAGAATCAATCTTTTTCGTAATTTAATATTCGCTCCTATCCAGCAAATATTGGCCAAGGACTGGGTTAGGGACATAATTTAAACAAGTCAGTAGAATCCACGGAGTTCATTGTAGCGAAAAATCCTGGTTATATGCACAAATTCAAGTCCCCCAGAGGAGCTTTATGGGCTCGGACTATATGGTAAGAGTAAATTTTTCCATATATTCGGAGTACTTATTTACCAAAACGTCCTCTGGCAACCCACGTTCTCCTGCCACATCTCTGCCCAGCCTTTGCATTACCCTCCAGTTTTTCATTCATTGGGAAACCATATCGTGGCTATAGTAACCTAGGTATAAATTCGCTTTATTTTACTAGCGATGGCAACGTTTTATACTTAAGTTCCACACCACGAACACATTACTTCTATGGTACTATCTGTGCATACTTAATGAACTATTAATATACATGTTACATTACAACAACACTAGTAAGACATTAGAACGTATGTACGTTTTGCATGTTCATGGCGTCAACATGTACAGGAAGTACATATGTAATATTACTTCATATATAGTATAGATACTATAGTTATAAGTAATAGATACATATTAACATTGTAAAGGCGCCATGGATACGTCCCTATGCCTGACATTTCCTACATGCATACGTTAGAAATTTATAGAGCACAGTGTTAAAAGGGAGAGACTGAGAGTACGAAAGGATCCCTAAAGACCCAAATCTAGCCCAACGAACTTTTAAGCGCGTACACATACATTTGTGCACAAGAGCTGAAGGGATTCGGAGTAATGCCCGTCAACATCCAAGCTCTGCCTTGTTGGAACTCCTCTTCTGCAATAAATACATGTATATGCCTGAAAAGGACATGTATTTTAAATACTTATATACACAATCATATTTAACTGCCCTTACTTTTGCAATGACATATATGATCTGGATACACCCTGTGCGCACACCAACTCTCATCTCTCTTTCACACACACTCATGTGTATACATAGTGCCATGAAGCTATATAACTTCATAATAGCATGTAGGGACGAGAAGAGGCCACAGCATCCGAAAAAGAATAGGAGAGCAAAAGCACCGAGGGGATCCATCCATTCGTTCTTCTTTCATTCTCGGGCAAAAAACCCTTCGTATGCATGTCGAAATGTTGGGTACTCCAACGGTGTTTTATACGCTTGAAACTTAAACGAAGTTACTTCGATACATAGAAGAACATGTAGTTTTATACTTTATAAAAGGACCTACTTTATAGGTGTGTGTATATACAACAGCGTATAGTTTGATAGAAAAACCTAGTTTCATAAGTGAATATACATTTGTACAAGAATGTATGCAGTTTATATATTTATACAGGACAATAATATTACAAGACCATAGGGTAGAGTATCTGTATCAAATGCCCAGTACTTGTTCCAGCCTTCCATCCACTGTGTATATAGTCATTAGCACAGAGCTTAGTATAGTAGCACTCCGTTCATATACATACGTACCCTCTGAACACACATTCACACACAGCTCCCTAACTTTTTAGCAAGAGAAGCGGGGTTTACACATACAAAGATATACATAGATACTCGTACCTCGCGGTATGGTTGAATGGAAGAGGAGTAAGTTTCGGCGATGTGCTATCCTCACCGTCAGTCTCCTTTCAGCTCTCGAACGGATCTGTGTCCTGGAAATCCAGT
Organism: Lipothrix lubbocki; assembly: GCA_034696945.1. NCBI lineage: Eukaryota > Metazoa > Arthropoda > Collembola > Symphypleona > Sminthuridae > Lipothrix > Lipothrix lubbocki. Next base: position 15,134 of record JAQGAK010002898.1, read on the forward strand.
CTCTCTCACTTGTTACAATTCTCACATATAATATACCTACTCGTATTTTTGGACCGTGGGATGACATACTGTAGTGATTTTTACATTCACGTGTTGTCTTCGCATACTTAAGTATCTACTTAAGTATCTTCTCTCTATGGTGACATCGTGACATGTGAATTCTGTGTTTAACAGTGCTTTGTTATCAATCTGAACGTCAGTCTCTAGTGGTGTTGAGGTTGGCGGTGAAAGTTTCGGAAAGTTTTTAAAGTTGGCTTTATTCTCGGAGGTAAGCTCGTATTAATTATTACAAATTGCACTTTTAGAGCACACTTTTACATTAGGCTTGATGCTCATCTGGTTAGACGCAAGACGAAACTACCATAGGAAAATCTACTTAAACTAATAATAAAAACTTTTGTACAAAATATGTGTGTATATAGAAGTTCCTGAGAAAATTGACCTTTTTCTCCCTACTAATTTTGTATATGGCTGTAGAAAATTATGGTTGCTTTTTTTATAAACTTAGCACCGGGTGCACAGTTGGATGTACAACATCCCCGGAAATGCAGTTCTAGGACACAAAAAACGCGGTACACATTAATGTCACCTACGGTAATGGTACCATGCGATCCTGCAGCGTAAAGAACTGTCATGATAATTACGGAGTAGCTTTAGGATGCTTTATTGAATTGTCCTACACATGTGCTTCTATAACATATCATACAATATGTAGGTGCGATACGATAGATATAAGTATATACACTTTCGACATATCGATGAAAAACAGGAAATATTGCAAGAAGTTCGTAGAAAGTTGGACATCGATATTATTTTCTATTCTATTAATCACGTAAGCCGACAGCGGACGTATGGTATTTAATATGAGCTTGATGGTTGCAAACTCCATGTACAATCATTTATTACACAACTCTGTCCTTTCCGCAGTTTCCACCCTACATATAAAGCACTCCCCTAGCTGCCTCTGAAGTAACACAAACGTTCGCGAAGTCCAGCAACGCAAAGCTTCATGAGTCTCTGAATACTTTATATGCATGTATGTATGACTGAGCACAATGTAAAACGGTGGGGAACATACCTAGCATAAGTTACTGTAATCATTGGCCCTAATGATAATTATTTCTCATACTTCAAACGACCATTATCATTCCTTACGATCATTCGTCACATGAATTGCGGTCGGTTTCTCCATATACAGAAAAGTAATGATTCTACTCAAACCTTTGCCTCTTTTTACTAATAATAATTTGGTGTGCTCCGAATGTGAACCGTTTATCCAGACTTGGAATGTACAATATTGGTAAATAATTAGCTCAAAACTTTGTGGTAACTAAGTCGCTTATTTACGTAATAACGGAATAGAATTAACAGCCTTTATGTTGTTTTCTGATAATTAGCCTGTACGTACCTATTTATTCCATTTTTCTTCCTTCACCAGTACGTTATTGTAATGTAATTTTTGGAACATTTATATTCTAATGTTTGTAATTCTAATGTTTTTTATTCCGTAAGCACACAAAGCTTTTCAAAATGCATGTGTACATTGATGCATTGGTACAATAAGATGTATTAATCTGCAATGTGTTACATAACGTTGACAAATGCAAGTGCATACTAAAACTAGGAGGCGTCCAGAACTTACGGAATGTTAGAAGTCAAAGGGAGGGTCGGTTACACTACTACAAAACGTAGAGAAAAATATGTATACTAAGGAGGGAAAATGTCGTAAATTCTTCTCCAAATATTTGATTAGATCACGTAAAACATAAAGGGAAGGGTAATAAAAAATATAAAATCCATTTTACATTATGTTGCTCTGATTTTATGTGTCACATACTGCTGTTGGAAAAGTGCACGGGAGATGTAGACATGCACGTCCCCATGTTTTCATATTGTTACAACTGCTGTACTGATGGGTTTGTATATGTATACGTGCAAGGTAAATACTTTCACACAAACATAAACACTGCACATGTACATACTTCAAACACACACATACATATGTATAACTTTCAGATCGCTTGCACTAACATACAGGATGGAGGCGTGAAACATAATGGAATATTCAGAGGAATCCAGAGATATTATGGCGAAGTCAAGAGCTAGGTATGCATATGAAGGTAGAGTATCAAATGTCATTCCACTGAATGGAACTTACATAGTAGCTCTTGCTCAGACTTGCAAGTGAAATAATTAGTGACAGTGACATGAAGTAGTTTCATTACCTCCTGTAATTGAATAGGTATATATTGTCGTAATACTAAGGTTAGGGATGCAACTCAGATAAAATGAATAGAATCAGGGGTGGGAATTAGATGAGAA
>JAQGAK010002899.1:0-17453 GCA_034696945.1 Lipothrix lubbocki
AATGCGAAAACTGCGAAATCAAAAAACGGTTTTTGCGAAATTTGACGGGAAAAAATTGCGAAAAGTTTGGTTGCCTAGTAATTGGTTTAGAGAAAATAATGGAGGGAATTTTAAATCCGCGTATAGTAAAAGCATGCTGCTGCTATGTAGCTAAAAATCTCTAAAGGGTGAAAAGTCAAAAAATATAAATAAATTGTCGACCCTCTTGTGTGTGTGTGTGTGTGAAGAGTTTTAGACAGTTCGAGGAGATGTACCGGTGGGGGGGGGATGACAGAAGTAAAAGCGTGGAGGAGCACTTGTCCGAAAAGGTGCGTTCTATATAGTAAATAAGGTGTCAGGATTTCGAGAGCAGGTTGACAATAAGCTTTGGAGTAGGAAGTAGGAATGTAGAGAAATCCTACTACCGAAACAGAGAGCAGGGGAGTTCGATCCGTGTTGTTTTGTTGCTGGTGTCGGTGGATGAGGTGGTTGGTGGTGGGAAATCCTCGGACGTGTGTCTTTCTTCTCTCCCTTGACACTCATCTCAAGTCATGGGCTTCCACTTGATCCTGCCCTTCTTCAGCCGCCAGTTTGGTCTTTACTCTTGGGAGGGGCGGATCAAATAAAACGTTGTAAAATTAGAATTTTTTAATTACCGAAAATTAATAATTTAAAAAAAATGAATTAAAATTGGATTTTTTAATTCCCAAACATAAATAAATTTTAAAAAATGGATTAAAATTACAATTTTTTAATTGAAGAAAATAACTTTTTAAAATTGGAATAAATTTAAATTTTTAATACAATTTTTTTTTTAAATTGCATTGTTTTTAGAAATATAAAACTAATTTTTGCAGACTTTACCAAAAAATTTCACAATTCTTCCCAAAAATAAATTCCGTGCTAAATACCCAATTTCCCTGATTGTTATTGTGATTGACCCCTAAGCTCTCCTTGGAGAGACAGAGCGACACATGGAACAAGTGGAAGGGTTTTCAGGGAAAGAGCCGACAGCAGCCGGCAAGTCTCGCACGCCACTTCCTCACCAAATCCCTTTCTCTCTCGCTCTCCTCATGGGAAACTTTTATTCCTGGTTTACAAAATACATATATACGCAGGATATTTAGCTCCTCTCCATGCTATTCAGCTTATTAGACTGCGTTACAAATTAGGAAGGCTTTTCTCCAGCAAATTCCATTTAAGACCTGACAATCCGCCATATATGCAAAGCAAACGTGCTACATGCGGTGGGCGCTCTTGTCCTTAGTTTTATTATTCCTTAAAATAACAATCTTGTATGTCTTATATATGTACATATATATAAAAACATAAGGTTGCCCTATGGGTTCAACTCCAGAAGAGAACTTCCCAATGAGGGAGCATTCAATTATAGCGGGGGTTGTTTTTTGATCCATAGAATTTACGTTAGTTGGAATTTACATTAGTTGGAACATTAGAAGCTACAACTAATCCTGAGGTTGCAACTTTTTCATGTAATTACTATTTATTAAAATTTTATATGCAATATTTAGAGAAATTCCTCAGGAAATTTTGTGAAAATTATTTTTTTTCAATTATTTTTCAATATTGGCTCAAAAATTAACTTATTAGCCATTTATTTAAAAAAAACCGGTTGCAATTAAATTATTCACTATTACTTTTTCTATTTATTAAAAAAATCAGTTTAAATCAAATTATTCACAATTCGTTTAGTATGCAGCTAATAATTATTTCATTCATTATTTAATAATTTGTGTATTTTTTATGAGTTTAACATTTCTTCAATTATTTTTTAAAATCCATTATTTAAATTGTACTTATTTAACTAATTCCTGAAATCATTTATTTAAATAGCATTTATTTAATTATTGATTTACACAATATTTGTCGAATTATGAAATTTAAAATAATATATATTTAACTATTTATTTAAACAATATTTATCTAATTATTATAAAATTTAAAAAAATATTTATTTATTTATGTATTTAATCATTATTTTTTGGCCTCTTTATTATTTTTAACAAGAATTCTCCCCCGAGTCTAATCTCATTGATAATAAACGACAAGAAATTCGCTGAGCGGCGTTGAGCGTTTAAAATTAACAATAATTTTGATACAATCTTCTACCTGAATCCAAGTATTTAAAGATGAAATTAAATAATTGCCAAATATTTAACGGAGAAATTGATGAATAAGGAGGCGCGTGCATTTAAAAACCATTAAAAATAAAAATATCAGCCCGCAATTTTTGAACAGCCCTTCTGCTATACTCCGTATCTATAGATTACAAATAGTGACTTGTACGGCAATTAAGAAAATTGGTCTATCTATAAGCTGCAATTGAGAGTGGGAAATAAATATAAAGCCTATATAGTCAAAGTATAAACATGTGTATTTTACTATGTTGGCAAAAATAAGAGCACCCGGTACATTTAGACTCATAGATATACATAATTTACAGCTTGGGTCAATTAGCTCTAAAATGAAAATACGAAAACCTGAAGGAAAGGAGATTTTCTGCGGGGGAAATCAGGATTTCAATCAAGTCCTCCTGAGGGCAAGCGATACAATTTCTTATCATTTCATCATAGATACAATATAGATATATGTACTATATAAATACATGTGCGTGTACTTTTATATAAGGCTTAAATCATGAAAGGATCAAAGGTGAAATTTAAGTCCACAATCTTATTTAAAAGCCTTAAGCAAATTTCCGTAGAGAAATACGAGAGAGGGAGGAAAGGTTTTAATAGGATTACTTTTCTCTTTCCGCTCCTTAAGACTTTACTTTCCGCTCTTGTGTATTTATTTTGCAAGGAATCTTCTCCCCCCCCCACTTTTTCTCCTTCTTTTATTCCTCCAACACCCCATGAATAATTTCATTAAAACAGATTAGATTTTAAGCACAAACACCTGCTGTATTCTTTCTCCTTATATGTATGAGGCTTTTCGAGTGTTTATTTGATAATGTATTGTCAATCTAGCAAATGAAGCCATCGGCTTCGCCAATGTGTAATTTTAATGGTCGTGGTCATGCTGACTTGAATCACATAATTCATTATTAAACCACTTATTTAAATTTCTTTGAACGTTCTTTTTAAAATTATAATTATATTAATTTCATGTAGCACATTAGTTATGATTTTTATTTATATTCATTTTCAAATTGGTTGTTATAAATTATTGTTCATAACAGTTCATGTCGTAGTAGTAATTGTGTACATATAAAAATAAATGCTATTCAATCGTCGTAGTTTTATAAATCGCAAGTTCTTGAAGTCGTTGATTTATTTGTTTTAAAATGTAACATGTAATCTCTATTTACTAAAGATTGGGGTCGTAACATAAAACGTACAGTTGTTTTATAGCCCGGTGTACTATAGTATAGCAAAACCACATATATGGGGTTTTGCATGTCCTAGACTGTACTTTGTTTTGGCTGCCGGCACTATATATGACTAGTGTTGGCAACTGAAAATGCCCAAAATGCCAAGGCATTTTGGGCATCTCGCCTGCCCAAAATGCTACGGCATTTTGGGCATTTTCAGTTGAGGGCAAAATGAGGGCAAAATGAGGGCATAATGGCATTTTGGGCATTGGTATTTTGGGCATTTTCAAGCAGGAAATCGGGCAACATTTTGGGCGTTTTCAAGATTTCAGCTCAATTTTTGGAATATTTCGATTATTTTTGAAATTTGTTTGAAAATAATATGTGAATATAAATAAATATTTGACGTATTTAAAATTTTATTTAAATTATGATTATTACTAATTTCTACCTACTCCTATAAAAAACAGATTTTTCCAAAATCCGTAATTTTGGTCGCAGAAGGACCTCTAATACATCATTGGAAAGGTCTCGAAATCGTAAGAACAGATTTTGGACCAAATTTACCATTTTCAAAATTTTGACCCGTTTTTGGCAGGAAAGTTCAAAATTTTGGAGACATTTTATTTTTTTCAAAAAAACTAACTCGCAGACCTTGTACTGGGGGGTAATTCTGAAACACCATAAAATTACCTTCATGGTAGTATTTTGTTTCCGTAGCTTTTGAGTTCCGGGTTCAAAAATGACCATTTTTACTTTTTTCATAAAAATTTAAACAAACCGCCACATTCGAAGCGCGTATTATGTCTGTACAGTATAGGTAGTACATGTACATACTAATATAGGTGCAATAACTTGATTGGCCCCACCCGCCTCAAAAACAAGCGCGCGAAGCGCGCTTGTTTTTGTTATTAATTTCTTTTGTACCATTTAATTTATTTGTGGAATTGTTTGAAACAATTAGTAAAATGTCCAAAATGCCCGGATTTCTGCCAAAAATAGCCAGTTTTCTGCCCAAAAATTAGGCATTTTCAATTTTCTGCAATGGGAAGATTTTTGGGGCATTTGCCCAGTGGGCAGGGCATTTTTAGCAGGGCGGGCAGAAACACGAGGGCATTTTCATTTTGCCAAAATTATATATGACATTTTAGCATACTATGCTCAGTGGGCATCCATTCTTTGATTTTCCGTGAAACATCGGCGACCTTTTGTAATTGTGGCAATTATTTCCTGCTTATGTGGTCACTGGGTAACAATATTTATCGCTGTTTAACCCTGTTTCAACAAGTAGTTTTAATTAGTAAAAAACTAAATAATATAAATATTTTTTATCGACCTTAACTTAGCATTAAGCCCCGGCTATCTTCTCCCATTATATAATCGTTACATTTCTACAGCTAAAATTGTAAAGGTTTATAATTTTCTATTGATTCTAATGCCGTACTAGACCCCTTACTTGCTGGGTTTGCAAGTTAAAAACGTTTTTGGGACAACAAACGAAATTAGTTTTGTTTCTGTATTCATTCTTAAGAAGTAATTTTAGTCGATAATTTATTACAACTATGAACCCCTAGAAAGCTTCAATCTGGACGTTTCTTCTTATAGAATGTAAAACATTTTACCTAAGTTATTTTATTAACCATATAATTAACCATATTATATATATATATATATATTATAAATATATTATATATTTCTCTCAGCAACGCCTGGTTTCCCATTATTCCCAAACTAAAATATGTTTAATTCAAAAAATTTGGAAAAAGTTTTTATTTTTTTAAAAACTTGATATAAAATATTTTCAATGTTTCTTTTCTCATTCCTAATCTCGCCCTGAAGATGTTCACTGAATGCGTACGAAAGCTTGGCAAATAAATAAGAATCCCTTTGTTAACCACGTATCTATTGATTTCGAAAAATGATTTATATTATAAATATTATAGTTGTGACAAAATAATCTACATAGCATTGCACAAAAATCAAAGCAAATAATTGGTTTTACTTAACTGAAGAAATATATACAAAATGTTAAACTTCAACATTCTGATTTTCAAAGGTGTAAACTACACCACTCCAAAAGACGATTGTCAACAGAAGTCGTGTTAAAATATATATTGTGGTTTGAAATTGGTCCACATTGATTGCATTTCTTGAAACAACAAGTTTAGTTTTACCTATTTAACATACATATCCGATGCACCACGATTTCAACTATTAGGACTCGTTAGTGGCGCCCCTTCCTACCTCATTGAAACATCATGAATACTTTGTGGATTTTGATAGTATACTAATTCATTATTTTCTTATATTTATATATATATTTATAATATATATATATATAATTTTCTTTTCAATTATTATAGTAACAATATCATATATGCACACAGAAATTTATTATTTACTTGGGTATTGACAAATTAATAAATTGAATTAACTACAATTACTGACAAACTGTAATTTCTATTTTTTATAAGGCTTTGGATTAAAAGTCCGCAACGGAGAGGTCACTGTAAGAATAACTACTGTGAATATGACATCTTTCATCAACAATCCACGAAAGCAAACTCCTAGTACCTACAAAGGAATAGTTCCATTTAATTAAATAGCAAGAAATTATGACACGTTGATAAGAAAATTCACACTAAATCCGCAAAAGCAAACCATATCCACAGGACAAGATTGACTCACAGAATAAATTGGGAGTCCGGCCGAATAATTATTCCTGAACCTAAACCGTTCGTTCGAAAGATTAAAGAAGGTATTCTGATCCAGCTGAACAAAAAAAATCTGATGAACGTCAATGATGGTTATTGCCTGGGTGACGCTTGGAAACCAACTATCCCAAAACTTGGAATTAATAATTCAAACTTAGATTCAAATTTTTCTGAATTTTCTATTACCAAATGGATTTGATAATTGTTTACTGTCATTCTTAGCCTGACGATGAGTAACGACGTTACTCGAAAGCTAGCGCTCCGATAAATTGTGAATAAATAATATTATTGTTGAATCACGTAAGCCAAGATATAAAACATGGATACATGAAATTATGAACTTGTTCGTATGGATTGGTAAACTGCAACATATGTTACCACATTACATTGACATGAATTGAAAAAATATTGAATTCTTGTGAAAATTATATTGTTATTACCTACTATTGTCCAACGTAATTGATTATTTCTTATTAGATTTGGAACTTAAACTTTGAATCCTAAAGTATTATTTTGATTTTTCAAACTTATATGTATTCAGAAAGTTCTGTCAATAAAACATTAAATAAATACTGTGTACATATAAATATTTGGGAAACTAGTAAATAGATGCGTAAATATTTGTTTATCATTGTAGTTCATATATTTCGTATACACAAAAGCAAAAAGAACAATTTATTATTACTAGCACGTTGTCCATCTAAATGAAATATTCACTTGCAATGTTGCAATCCATGGCGGCAACGACAGTCATTGGTTGGCGCGCGGCTACTAGCACAGGACTGCACCACGATCATGGAGTGTGTTAGGATGTGGCTCACCATCTATAATTTAAATGAAAATAAATGGTGCATAGTAAAGACTGTTGAGTTACAAAGATTATATTTTTCTAATGTTACCCGTGAACGTGATATTACTGCTTGTAATTTAAAGCTTGACAATAAATTATGGATTAACAACGTATTCCAATATTCAAAAAATTGTTATTATTTTTTTAAAATAATATTTAATATTTAACTATTACTGAGAGCAACCAAAAATGTCAGCCTTTGATGAACTATCTTGCAACTTAAATCTATGTTTCTGATTATGTTTAATTACATTTATACTAGTTTTTTCTGATAAACACTTTCAAGTGCTATATTTTTAGATCCCATGTTACCGTTTCCAACCATTCAGATGTCCCTGGGATCTGTGATGTATCCCTAATCACTGAGCCCGATATCGTCGCTGGAGATGTCGTGAAGGATCATGATTAATCTCGGCTGTGGGAATTTCTCGTACCTCTTGTGATCTTGCAGCCAGTGTTTAATTTTGAAGCTCTAAGCCGTGATAATTTTAAATTCTGAGTATAGTCTAATTTTGTAAAAAAAAATAAATCCTGAGTTTAGCATACACAAATTTTAAAATAAAATAGTAAATTTAAAAAAAATTAAAATTGAATTAAAAATAAAATTGTATTATAAAATAATGAAAAAAAATTAAAACGAATTCAAAAATAAAATTTTAATATAAAATAATGTATTAAATAATTAAAATGAAATTCAAATTTTAAAATAAAATAATGAAATAAAAAAATTAGAATAAAGTAATGAAATAGTTAATAAAATGATTTTAAATTAAAAATTGTATTTAAAAATTAAGTTATTTATTTTATAAAATCTTAGAGTTGGTATAAAGTAGGGACAACTTCTCGCTCATGGGATGGGACCATTTCAGGGTTTTCACCTCAAAATGTCTAAACGCTGTGGTCAATTTTTCGCGCGACGTTTCCATGCGTTTGGTTTCTAATTCGAAAGTAAGTACAAATTTATGTAGGAATTGTCTTGGCTAAAATTGACACTTTTGGCCAACAATTAGCAAAAAGATTTTGGACATGAAATTTCCCAAGATTTTGCTTCTAAACACAATTTTTTCACATTTTGGTCTTTTCGCGATTTCCAAATTTGATTTTCCCTATGTTCAAATGTCATTAAACAATTTACCCGCCTGAGAATAATCTATTGTGAATTACAAGCGGTTGAAATTACGACTTATTCCGCGGAAAAAAACCAGGACAAAATAAAATTAATGATTATGAAATTACTATATGTTATACATAAGCTCTTAAAACATGAAATTTACTGGAGCATAAAGGAAATAATAATAAATGTATTTATAAAGCCATAAAAAAATATAAGGGAAAATAAAATATAAGGCATAATTTTTTACGCTCGGACAAAAAATACTTGTGGAGATAAAAAAATACAGGGAATACTATAAGCAGGTTATATATTAAATTGGCAGCTGAGAAAATAAAAATGAGTTGTAGGTAGGAAAATGAGAAGGAATGAGAGTCTTTCTGAGCTGTGGGGCTCATTTCGTTGCCATTGCATATGTATATTGCATATGTGTGTGTGTGGCTGCACTTTAAGTATTAGAGTAGAGTGCATAAATATAAATATCCGAGAAAAAGAGCGGCGGATGAGTTGGCGGGAGGGAAAGTAAATCAGGCTAATATGTATAATACAAGGATATGAGGGAAAATAAGGTCTTCCCGTCTCTCCCAGTTCATAAATCACAATTACGATGATCTTCATATTTTTTCATCTGTCAACGCAAATGCCTTCGTCTTCTTTCCCACCTTCCCAAAACCTTAATATGTGCATATGGCGGAAGATCCCAAAGTGCCCATTTCTATGCCTTCAACGCTGAAATTGGTACTTTTTGATACTTCGCCGACGATATGGCGGAAGATCCTGAAGTACTAATTTCTATACCTTCAACGTTGAAATTAGTACTTTTTGATACTTTGCCGACGATATGAGCCCTATAAGCCTTGGGATACGTAATAATACATACATACCCATACATATTACGTACATACTTTTTTTACGGATATCTCCTCATTACTCCCAATTCAAGATAGTCTTATTTACGCCGCCATCACCATACAAAACACGCTATATACACTTTTCTTCATATCCCATATACTAAATTTATTCTTTGGGGAAATGTGTGCACATTTCCCTAAAGAATTTTATTTAGGTTTTTTTTTCATATTTTTTTTCTATTTCTACTTCTAACCCACTATATATAAAACACATGTGTGTGTACATTACAGAATTTTCTGTAACATTACAACATTCTGTTTGGACAAAATTGTAAAAAATGAAGGACATTTTTCTTTATATGTAACTATATATATTTTTTATTATTTTGCTATTTCATTTTTCTTTTTCCTCTTCTTCCCTTCAATTCTTCCCAGCAGGTTATTTCCCTTGTAAATAATTTCTCGCAGGCAGTTTTATTACCTTTTTGCAGTTTTTTCCCTCCCATTTTTATTTCCTTTTTTGTCATTTTTATTTTATTTTATTATTTTTTTTGTTTATTTGTATCATTTATTTTTTCATTTCAATGATTTCTGGATATACAAAATCAACAGCCATTTGTCTTTTATATAATTGATTACAATGTTTTAAATCATGGATTGAAAAATGAAAATATAAATCGCCGGGAGGAATTCAGTGAAAATATCAAGCATTTACGCCGTTTATAGAATTTGTGGAAATTATCGTATGTAAGTTTACTGAATGATTACAATTACGTTTTTGTATAAAATAACGAAATAAAAAAAACGGTAATTCCCACGGAATTTAAAAATAAAATAAAAAATAGTTTAATTTGGTATAATTGCTGAATTGTTGGCAAAATAAATGTCAATGTTAATTTAAATAATTAAATTTTTAAATAATTACATTTGATAATTTAAAAAAAATTAAATTTAACATCATTAAATAATTATTAAATAATAATAATAGATTTTTAGAATTTGGACGAAATTCCTGGGACGGCCTTCGGCCAATTTCGGCCAGTGAGTAAAAAAAGTCCAAATTGTATATCGGTAAATAACCTCAAGGCTAAAAGGCTCAAAAGAGCCATTTTGTGTTGGGAATTCCCTTAAGGGTCTGACTACCTGGAGCTATTTTTTCAATTTTCTGGCCTTCAAACTTCCAGGTAGATAATCTTTTGTGTGAAGGCCAAAAGTCTATTGAACCCTTGATCCTTTATTATTATCATTTTCCTACCTGCCACACCGCCAGTCCTTATTTTTCTTTCTTTGGAAGGACAGCTGAAACGTTGCTCTGGAAAATATAACAATTTTGCTCGTATATTTTTTATAAAATAGTTCAAATTTAAATTAATTTATTCAAAAATAATTCATTTGCGGCATAATTCTTTCAAACAAAGTTATCATAGGAAAATTTACTAGAAATAAAAAGTTAAAATTTCTTCCAAATTTTTGTTCCGCATGTAAATCTACATTTAAAATTATTTAAAAAAAAATATTTGTCGTAAATTTGTATTTTGGCAATATAGACAACCATGCAGGTGAAATTTGTTGCAGTAATTTTCACGGCAATAATTGCTATTTACGGCGGTTGCCATGGCAATTCCCATAGGATTTCCGTGGCGACGCGGCTCGGAACCCATCAGGAGTACAAAGGTTAGTCAATTTTTGTTAAACTTTAACGGCACTTAAATATTTAGGCCGCATTTTAATACCACTATCAAGTTTCTGGGTCCTCAAGCGTAAGGTAATGTACGCCAATTTTGACGAATTTAAACGAATTGACATATTTATTTGCATTCCAGAATCCACAAAAACCTCACAATCCAGCCATTTCACCGTCTCTCCATCCGCCAATTCCTCCAAAACTGTTGCAATTTTTATTAATTTTGAACCCGAGAACACCACGAAATCACCAGTTGACAAAATGACTGAAAGTATTATTTCCACCGTCAAACTCTCGAACAAAGCGGATGTTTTAGGATTGCCTGACGGCAAGAATATCAACAAAAAGGACACAGAAATTGAAATGAGCAACAGTTTGGGAAATGAAATCAGGGGCGAAGACGTAGTTTTCATTTCGGGATACAAATACGATTCTATTCCCAGTCGACCGGATTGCAATAAAATTACTGTCAAGTAGGGAGTTTTAGTTAATAAAATTGGTTTAATTTTTGTATTATTTTTTGTATTAATTTTTGTATTAATTTTTGTATTATTTTTTGTATTAATTTTTGTATTAATTTTTGTACCTACTTTCGTAATAATTTTTGTATTTATTTTTGTAGTTACTTTATTTATTTTTGTATTTAATTTTCTATTTATTTTGAAATTATTTTGTATTTCTTGGATTTATTTTACGAAAATCATTTTAAAGCGCTGACTACATTGTGTTTGAAAAGTTTGAATTTCCCAGAAACGCAAGTGAATTTAAACGGTAAAATGCTGCAAAAGAGAAAAGATGTCTTCTTTGAGCCTTGCGAAAGCAAATAAATCCGCACAAAGATTCACATGTTTGCAGTCAACTACTATATTATGTTCTAACGTTAAAAGGTAATAGTTCACAACGAAGGAAAATCTCGGAATATAATCCTAAAAGGAAGACACGACAAAATACTCTCGAAAGGTTGGACGAACGGAGAAATGACAATCCCGTTCTTTTCTCTCTTTTTTTGTATTTTCTTTTTTCCGCAACTGTAAATTTTTTATGTATGTACAATATAGCACTTGCTCGCAATTTTCCACACTGTCAATCTCTTCAATGACTTTTAAGTGTCTACACACCTTTTTTATGTATGCCCTGGTGTTTACATTGTAAAATAATGTATTTCCATGTAAAACCAACAGCACGAGGAAATGCAAAATGTAATGTTACAGTCTTTATATGGTTTATGCAACATTACGGTGGAGGAAAGGATTGGGACGGTGATGCTGTTTTAACGGATGAAAATACTGTTCCTTTTCATTGTCATTGTTAGAACTGTAAAAGTTGCAATCAATGGACATTGATGCAAGGATTTGTTCAACTGTCAATGGAATTATCATATCAGACATAATGATTTAACAAAACAAAATACGAATTAACTGCAGAATCAATTATTAATATAATAAGCAAGCAGTTGATACAAAACTAAATGAAAATAAATGCAAAATAAATGCAAAATAATACAAAATAAATACAAAATTCCAAAATAAAACAAAATTAATACAGAATTAAAAAATAATACAATATAAATATAAAATTAAAAAATAATACAATATAAATATAAAATTTAAAAATAAAACAAAATAAATACAAAATTCCAAAATAATACAATATAAATACAAAATTCCAAAATAATACAAAATAAATACAAAATTCAAAAATAAAACAAAATAAATACAAAATTCCAAAACAATACAAAATAAATACAAAATTCCAAAACAATACAAAATAAATACAAAATTTCAAAACAATACAAAATAAATACAAAAATCCAAAATAAGTGCAAAGTGTGCGTAAATTATAAATTTAAATGCTGGCATTCCTGATTGGAAATTTGCTCACCACCTCATTTTTATTGTTGTTGTCTGAATTAAACTTTTAAAGTAAATTTTAACCTTATTCTTGTTGCAGGACATGGAGACGTCCCAGTTCTGGTCATCTGGAGGATACTTGGAGACGATCCTACCATTGACTTCTATCCAGGTTTGTTAAGTTTTTAAATATTAGCGAGCGTTTTCCTCAATAATAATTTAATTTCTTCCTGATCATTACCCCAGAAATATCGAATTCCCTGCCATAACATCAGTTCATAAATATGTCCGTGCATGACAATTTGAAAACTATTACAACAAAACGCGTATCTAGTAAAATTGCTATTATGGCCATCATTGTAGCTTAAATTCTCCAGTAAATTACTGTTTGGAAGAAATGCAAAATTCTCCTTATATTTAAAGATTCAGCTATAAGATTTAACATAACATACTTCGATGAATCCTGAATTTATATTTTCTGTCCTTCTATTGTTAAAGCTCACACAGTTTTGTAATCCACAATTCCTACCAAATCCTAAAATGTTGGTGTATCCGTACACACAGACATACACACAAGTTCGTTGAACTGACTTGGCCCAGTTCGAGTCCAATTGTTGTTGCATTTTCTCAGTCATCCTCATCATTCTCATTCTCATCAAAGCGTCATCGTCGCACAGAATGGAATGAAAAGATGCCGGCTGAGTTTTACGGGTTTGGTTACGTTATAAAATAATCTTTTTACTTATAAGAGTATACATTATCTTCTTATGTAAATACCTGTATATTGTATACAAACTACTTACAAACATAAAATGTAAAGGTCTTACAGGTATTTTACTCCTGTGCTTTTCATTCAATTCCGCCCGATGCTCAAGGGCTACTACGCATATACACTGAACTCTCGCTATAAGAGAACGCTATAAATCACAAAAATTAGTCTCTTATTATATAGGAATTCTTTTATAGAGAGAGCTAGTATGCATATAACTATGTATAATATGTGGACCCAAAGGATCTCTTACAGAGAGAGTTCTCTTATATAGAGATCTCTTATAGCGAGAGTCCGGTGTATATAAAAGTCCAATAATATAGCATGCAGAAAATATACACAAACTACAAGATTCCATATAAATACTACATACACACCTTTTATACGTGAGTTGCAGATCTAACATCTTGCTCCATCATACTGTTGGTTTAGGGTAAAACTAATGAAATCTGCACTGGGATTTATGTTTGATGATCGTGACACATGAGGAATACAAAGTGATTGCTACATGGTTGAACTTCAGAATGAGAAGATCATTGCATTGCGTATTAGAGATATATACGGACAAACGCGTTATATATCATTGTTGCGAGTGCAAATAAAACTATCCCCACAGTTGCTAAAATGCAATAAGAATATCTACAGCGTCCGAATATTATTTTTAAAGTTTGGAATGCAATATCCCGTTGATTTACCATTGCAATCGCACATATCGCTGTAGAAACTGCTGGAATATTTCCCCTTTCTACAACATGCAATGAATTATTATTAGCAGTATGGTTTCCGTAGCAACAGCGGATTTTGCTTGCCGTATATAAGCGCTATACTAAACAATGTAAACATTAGGCCAAGCTTTTAAACAAGATAGACTGTTTTGCATTGGAATATTTGTAAAATATCTTGTAATACCGCAGTCATTCTTATTGCTTTTTAGCAACTGTGGAGATAGTTATATTTGCTTCTTATTTACACGGGGGTATAAAAGTGATGTATACGTTTCGTCGTATATTATGACTAAAAGAATTTGTTCAAAGGTTAAGGCTGTCTCAATAGAAGGAATCTGACGGTTAGAAAAATGTAAAACCGATTAGGAATGCGTCATTGCCATATAGCACTCTTACCTATATAAGATACTGTCCATATATCCCGCAACGAGGCGTATTGTTGTGTAACGTAATGGGATTGTAATGTCCGTCCCTGTAATTTGACTTCGTCACTCCTCTGACGACGACGACAACGACTTCGCTTGACAATAATGTCTATAAGGGCAACCTTGAAATTCTGTTTACCTTACTACGCCTACACGTCTATAGATATACTACAAATGAGTATACCTATATAAACGATTTTTATATGCGTCCAGTATGTAAAGTAAATACCTGAGTATTCATCTCCCAACAGGTCATTCACCTTTTTCATCATCCTGTAGCTTATTATTGCTCTCACTGGACATCTTCGCTCCTGATAGTTCTGATGGCCTGGCATGGCCTGGCCTTGGTCAGTTACATGAACCTTTGTGTACTTTACTACGCATTTCGGCAGCCCTATTCCTTATGGTCATTCATCTTGAGTATTATTGTTTGTGTTACTTTTAGAGATGACTCGATCGGATCTTGAAATGATCGTTTAATCGAAATTTCCAATCAGATATGAACTCCAATAATACCTAAGCGAGCTCCTTGATGATGGTTACGTCACACCACAAAATAATTATATCAACCCCGCATACTCTTGTATTGATATTTGTTGATAATCTTTGAGAATATTTCCCGATAACACAAAACACGACAATGTCCTGTTTATATTTCAGAGTAATTGTCGTCATATGTGATTTGTTGACTAAGTGTCAAAATTTGTTGAAGATGGTGGTGTCGATATTGCTGAACGATTCATGTCAAAATTTACTAGCGATTGGGTCAATGTTTGTGGACGATTGTTATCGATATTTGTAGATTGCTGACGTGGGTATTTGTAGATCATTGTTGTGGATATTTGTAGATCATTGTTGTGAATATTTGTAGATCATCGTTGTGGATATTTGTAGATCACTGCTGGGGATATTTGTTGATAATTAGCATTTCGGGATGTTTTCCAAATGCAATGGGTTGCATTTCCCACTCTCATTGGGACATTTCGTTAGCCGATATTTGTTGTCTAAATTTGGATTTAATTATCTACAAATATCTTGACCATACTTACCATACGATGTTCGCCTGTGAACATGTTTTAACGTTGTGCACAATTTACCCACACTGTTTGGCGTTTGACATCTCTGGTAGCCTCAAAAATTTTGCGAATTAAATATTTACCAGACATTTTAGGACGTTCTATGTACAAAATTTTATATTTACTAAATTCGCATTCATATGCACAGATATACATAATATAGGCACTCCCGAATAACGATCACCTAATGTGACGTTATACCACAACACACACAGAACATGCTATATGTTTGTGTATATACTTAGAACATATATACTATATCTATATATATATACAAACTTTACTAACTAAGGTGTTATATACACCGTTAACCTCTAATTGGCAATGGAATGTGTAACGAATCTAAAAAGTATCTAAAGGAAGCCATATGTATATGCATACTGTACCAAAGAAACCTATAATAGAGTACAATTGTAATACATTTTAAATTTAAAAGTGTATATATACTTATTATGACTAAAGCAAAAAAACATTACTACTACATACTTTACCATTGCCAATACTTTATGTATTGTGTACATATGGGTGGCTTGTTCAGAGAATTCTGTGCTCATATATGGGTTGTGAGTAATAGTAATAATAATAATACGAAGACGACGACGAAGAAGAAGTGAAATGAGAGCAAAAGGTTACAAGTGCTTCTTTTTCTTCTCTTCTTAGTAGTCTATTATGTATTTCATTTATATGTATTATGTGATATGTTCGGGGAATAATGGAGGATGAGTGTGTCGATTAACTCTTTACGTGTCGTAGATATGCAATATGCAATAACATACATGCAATGCTTTGTATTATTTCGCAATTTCATATAACCACAGGTAGATTGCCTGGTGTATATATATAATGACAATTGTAATTGCGTATATGGCATATAGATATGGACATATACATTACATACATATGTACATACATGTGTATAAAGCGGTACATGTGTGTGTGTGTGTAAAAGTGTGGGGCACATGAGCAAAATCCTGAAAATGTATATACACGACAATAATACAATGATAATGCGTGTGTGTATATTACAATTGTACATGCCTATATGCGTGTTATAACTGATCTCCTGTCCTACCTTGCCGTTGTATTGTATTGTTTGAGCTCATGTACATTAAACATGTATTGTTGTGTATTTGTATATGTATTGTTGGATTTTTTCTGCATACAATGCTTTTGCACTGTTATGGCGGAAGGTCAAAGACCTGACGGATCCACGGCGGAACCTAAGACTTGACTTATAGTAAGTCTATACACTTTTGTGTATTCTGAAGGTTCATATGTATATAGTGTGCATATGCTTCATATACGTATGTTATGCATATAGTTCCTGTATTCATATTGATGTTTC
Organism: Lipothrix lubbocki; assembly: GCA_034696945.1. Taxonomy (NCBI): domain Eukaryota; kingdom Metazoa; phylum Arthropoda; class Collembola; order Symphypleona; family Sminthuridae; genus Lipothrix; species Lipothrix lubbocki. The sequence goes on from JAQGAK010002899.1 coordinate 16,714, forward strand.
TGTAGATGTGAGACTCCATAGGAAATGGTTGTCTATATATGATATACATATACTATGTACGTACATACTCCATTTTTGGGAAGCGCATTGTTGCGAGAGCACTGTTCGTATTATTATATTCTTATTCATAATATGTCATATTGTCGTCATGGCAGGTAGAGACAGAGGCAATTAGATTGCAACAGTAGATATATATAATTTGGTTATGTATATATTAATATGCACTCTAACAATCGGATTCTCAAGTGCTTTTCGTATGTTTTACCATATGGAAACTTTTATATGTTTTGACATACGTATGTTTTATATTATTATTTATATACATACAGGAACGTATTAAATTCTTTTTTAAAAGTTTGTTGCTCAAAGTGTCGATTATTTGAATATGTAGGATGTGGATGAAATTGTACGGTAAAAATAACAATGCTGCAGAAAATAAGCTTCGGAGTGGGGAGATTGTGTGAGATTAATTCTATAAAAAGGGATTTCAGGAAGGAAGGACGGAAGGACACAACGGGAAATTTAATATGATAAGTTGTGTGCGATTTTTTACTGTTTTCTCAGTTATTAAACGGGGAAATTATTTTGGCGTTAAACGGCGGCCCTGGTTTAAATTAACAATTACTTTTATTTTGTATTTATTTATGTATTTATTTATGTTGTATTAATTTATGCTGTATTTATTTATTTTGTATTTTTATTTTGTGTTTATTTATTTTATATTTATTTATTTTTTATAA
>JAQGAK010002900.1:0-17453 GCA_034696945.1 Lipothrix lubbocki
TATTAAATACAAAAATATTAAATACAAAAATATTAAATACAAAAATATTAAATACAAAAATATTAAATACAAAAATAATAAATACAAAAATATTAAATACAAAAATATTAAATACAAAAATATTAAATACAAAAATATTACATTCAAGATTATTAAAAAATAATTACAAAATAATGGACACAAAATGAAGCCAGTCAAATCAGGTTTAAAAAAAATTAAATTAATATGCCTGATGCATTTCGAAATAGCTTGAGAATAACGTTTGAAATACAATTTGGTATTGTATTCACTTACTCAAGATTTCTTCTGAGGATGAGCAATCGCTTCTACTTTTGGTTCCTTGAATTCAAAATTAAGCATTAAACGTAAGGTAAGCAACAAGTACTTAAATATAAATTATGACTTAGAATAGAAATAACATAAAATCGCAAGATGAGCAGAAGCACATGTCTTCAAATTACTCTACTTATCGTTAAACATTAAGAAATTAATGAGAAAATTTAAAATGTGATCACTCTTAGTATGGTATGTATAGATAATATTATGTATTCTAGTAATTATTACAAATAGTTATTAAAATCCAATAAACAATATCTGCAATTAGTTATTAAAAGTTAAACGACTATTTTTACCCAAACAATTAGCATGAACATTTTGATGCACTCATGGAATATTGAAAAAAAAATATTCTTACACCTGTGATATTCGAATAAAAATCAAAAAATTATCCACACAACACTTACCTAGCGTACAATTTTCTTCGACCCCTTTTTCCCATTCACAAGACCAACAAAGGTGCAGACGAAGACCAGACATAGCAATAAAATCAAATAACAACCTTTCATCTTTAATTTTATTCAAATCAATTGAAGTTACTGAAGATTAGAAAAAACAAATATTAATTTAGGAAAAATCTGGATTTTATTCCTTAAAATTGTAAGAAAGTGTCTTCTGGCTTCTCCAAGACTTACTGATAGAAATGATAATTATTAATACGGTGTGATTCAATGCATTTTTGTTTTTCATGCGAAAATTGTCCTTTGCTGATTAATTTTAACAAATACAACCTTTGATACGGGAAGCACGTGTGTGCAAAAAACGTGAAGCTGTGAGTGTTGCTAAGCGAGCGGCATGCGTGGACAAAGTTAAAGCCCAAGTAAAAAGAAGATGCAACATCACAATCTCCTGCATTTATCTACAACAGATAATTTAATAAATCATTACCAAGAACATTGCAACTCCAGGATTATCTGAAATATGGAATAAATCTGTTTAACAAATATCTAATTACATAAAATAATTGATAAAATAATACATAGAAATATATAAACTCTGAACTTGCTGATGTCACTTATCTTTTTCTTGTGAATAGAAAATGATCCCATGCATCCATGAAAAGTTTTCCATGTATGAAGTTGTTTTAAGCATCTCAAGTCAACCGTCATGTTTCTGAATGTAATGTAAATGCGTTGACATTCATTTAATTATTAATTATTATTTTATTTAATATAATTAAGCTATATTTAGGTTATGAAATTAAAACGTTTTCTATGAAATTCGGCAATATTTTAACACTTCTCTAACATCCATGAAACTGACAGGACTTGAGTACGTAGGTTATTTTCATATCAAATTTACTACATAAATGTTTATTTTCGGGTGTGGGTAAAGCCCACCGCTTCGCGGTGTCCCCACTGTCACATACCGCAGAGCACATTGTTGCCAGATTTAAATACCCCTGCGCCCAATCTCCACCGCCACACACCGCTCCCACCACCCACCGCGGAGAATATTCACCACGACACACCGCGGACCATACCCACCGCGGACAATAACAAATAACAACCGCCACCCACCACGGACAATATTCACCGCGGTTAATACCCAAAGCCGCCCACCGCGGACACTAACAATTAGACGGGGGAGAGTTAATCCAGTAGAATTCCCTAATTCCCTTTATCACAATTTGGCCTTGGTGTATATATGCTATGATTTTATTTAATGCAGTGCAAAAATAACATTAGGAACAGAGGAGCAATACAGCGGACTCTCGCTATAAGAGACCTCCATATAAGAGAACTCTCTCTGTAAGAGATCCTTTTTGCCCACATATCATGCATAGTTGTGTGCACACTGGATCTCTCTATAAGAGAATTCCTACATAAGAGGCTGATTTCGGGGGTTTATAGCGTTCTCTTATAGCGAGAGTTCAGTGTAATAATTTAATCATGTAATCAAAAAGCTACAATTTCTTGTATGTATTTTTAGAAGCAAGTTGTTTATCAATTCTTGCATTGAAATTCAAAACATCGCTCCCTATCAAACAATTTCTTCCAAGCTAATGTTAATTTAATATTTCCAATATATGAATAGAATTTACGTTATTTATGAAATTATTAACCATAACGACAGGCAACTCCGTTGCAAATTGTAGTCCTTGCTGGAGTTTAAACAGCAGGTGCAAATAATGTTGGATGGAGATAAATTTTATGTGTATGGAATGGATAGAGGAAATATTGTCTCATTTAAATTAAATTCTCTCAATGATTTTCACTGTATTATTAGATTCACTCTAGTGAACATCTCTTTTTCGATTGTTCCAAATAAACTGCGGGACCCTGATCAGATATGGCAATCCTTCCTGTTTCCATCATTCTTGTCCTTCTGGCTGGTTTTATTAACAGTGCTCAAATATCTCCAACACGTAAGTTTTTCTTTTAAAATGGCTCGATTAGTTAAAAACAATCTATAGCTATAGTTTGTATATTCCTAAATAGTTCCAAATTGAGTGCTTTTTCATTAGTGTACATAATTGCACATTCAGTTTGTAAATAAATTTTAAACAAATGATCCACAAAAATTGTCACCTGAGAAATCTATTTTGCATGAATTGGAAAAATATTAAATTAGTTATCGATTGTAAAGGAGATTGATAGAAATAAATAATTGTTTAAATAAATGTAGTGGTAGGAATACACCGGACTCTCGCTACAAGGGAACTCCTTATAAGAGAACTCTCTCCGTAAGAGATCCGTTTTGCTCGCATATCATACATGGTTATATGCATATGAGCTCTCTCTCTCTATAAGAGGATTTCTATTTTTAGAATTTAAGAAACTTATTTTGATGATTTATAGCGTTCTCTTATAGCGAGAGTCCAGTGTATGTTATAGTAAAATTTCTTTACAGCCGAAGTAGCTGTTCCAATTACCCAACTATGCTTGGATATTTCTTCCACCTACCCATGCAGATGCCCTTGTGGCATGTGTGGATTGAACGCCAGATGCAAGAAGCCGGAACAATGTTACGGTTACAAAGACAGTACTGGTACCACTAAAGGAGTAATTGACTGCCCAATGTGGACACCCTGTGGCTGTAATAGCGGCGGCTGCTTTTGCTACGTTTCCAACAGGTTTAAACTACAAAACGACAAAACCTACTGCACAAAAATTGACAAATCGTGTAACTATGATTGTCAGCAGGCACTACGAGTATGTGATAAATCAGATTGTGAAGCAACGTGTGAAGCCATACCAGTTTCTTCAGGTTAAGGTAATAAAAATCTCTTCCATTGGCTGAAAACAAATTTGGCTTTGGAATCTTCACGTACATTGTGTAATAATTAATATTATCTTTTAATTTCATTGTAATTTCATTACAATTGAAAATTTTCCTTAGTTTTAATAATTCTGACTGCAGCAATTATAAAATATAATTTTAATAATCTACATCATCTAAATTTATCATAATCTTCGGAATACATATTTTCTTGTTAGCTTTAAAATATTTCTCGTGAATAAACTGAAAAGCCCTTATTTCTCAAAAGTATTTCGGCATCAAGTCATCTGTATTTTGTAACAAATTATTAGAAAAGCAAGAAAATAAAAAATAAAATGGCGCCCATGCTTTCACAAATTCATTTTCTCGAATCATAAAAAATGAGATAATATTAAATCCAGTAAAATTAATTTTCAGATACATGAGTTTTTTTATTTTACTTCTGTATGTAGATTATTGACTTTGTTGCTACCGTAACAGTTTTAATTTTTAAATACTCGAAAATAAATGGCTAGGCCATTAGGGATTTGAAGGTTATGCAGAACAAGGGAAATTCAAAGTTAAATCCATAACTGCACGTGGAGCATGCGATTAATAAGGTTTATCGATCCAATGCAAACATAATGAACAGGATAGTGTGACTGTGTATTAACATTCATATTGGAAGTCGCACATACAGTATAAATTGATTAGTAATATTTTACACCTGTATATTATTACCTTAACCACAGTTTAGCCTTCACTGTTTGCTGTTTCATGCTTCGAATGGAATGACACACTGAACATCTGCTGGAAGCGTTTGGTTCTAAATTAATTTTAAAGGTATGAATTAAGTATAGAGATACTTTCATGTCATTAATATTAGTAAGGCATATGTATTAATAAAAAATTTAAAGAACTTGACAATGTGTGATGTGTCATGGAGCGTGTAATTTTTATTTTAATAAAATTATTTACTAAAATTTTATTCACATTCTGTAAAATGATGCCCGTCAGTTTTGATGTTGCCTCCTATGATCAGTACCTTTCTATTTATTCTTGTATGTATGTAAATATGTATTTTTTTAAATCATTACTATAAACAGCAACAGGAACAACCTAGTATTGTTTTACTATAAACGTACCCGTTGCAGCTTTATTTCCTTTGATCGGAATTAAAAAGGTCTAAGGTATATACTGAATTCATTAGTCTTTCCTATGAAACATCGATACGATTGAGGATACACCGGACTCTCGCTATAAGAGATCTCCTTATAAGAGGACTCTCTGTGAGAGATCTTTTGGTCCCGCATATCACGCATGTTATATGTATATGAGCTCCCTCTATAAGAGATTTCCTATATAAGAGACTTATTTTGGTGATTTATAGCGTTCTCTTATAGCGAGAGTTCAGTGTATAGTTATGACTGATGTACTAAATAAACCGCCGGATTAAAAATTAAATTCGCTACAACACCCAGCCCAGGACTAAATCCAAGCGTGGGCAGAAACTATGAGAAACGAATAAAACGGTTTATACGATTGTGTCAGTGTGTATGTCCGCAAGTTTTAACATTTGAATTTTTTAGTTTATTATTCACCATTGATACTTTGATACCTCTAATATCAAAATATTTCGAGGTACATAGACGAATACGTCAACTTTTGCTAAGTTGTGTAAAACGATTTTGTAAAGATATCTACAGATTGAGGTCTGTGTTTTATTATTTATAGTTGTATATATACATGTGCATGTATGTACATGCACGAAAAAGACTATTAAAGGACTAAATTCATCAGGCATTGCGCAGAACTTCCGCACTTAATTTAATTTTAACCATAACGTGGCGATTGATTTTCAGATCTTGCGGTTAAAAAACATCGCCTTTAAAAAACTGTCTGACGGCTAGACTAATTACTCAAACGTCTAGATAACATTTCTCTATCTTTTGAACTGTTGTGCTAAAGCACGAGCCAGGAATAAACGATTCCTATAATAATTTACGCAGGAGAATTTTTGAAATGGTTTAAAGACATTCTATACATATCACAAATTTCTAAACAAAATTTAAACAATGTAGAAAACCTGATTTCTTCATATTTTAATTAATTGCGAATAAAATGGGAAAGCAAAAATTAATTGATTTAATTATTTTTCTTCACAACAGCCTTGAAGACACTTTAAGTGTGATCAGTTATATCACCAGTTTCTGTACGATTTCTTGTTTTGTACCGTTTGAGTATTGTCGACAAGAGCGACGACTGAAATGTTGTTCCACAAAAAAATTAGTTCTCTGGGCGGTGCTAACCTTCTGCGTAATTGACTTTCGAGCGTTTTTGGTTTTGTTTGTACCCTTTATGGATTCGCGAACACAGGAAATTGGACACGAAGATTTAATCAAACTGGCGTTCCTAATTCCGAATTTGTTCATTCTGTTCGCAGCACAGCTTGCTTTTGCATATGACAACAAAGATCTTGCGGATATTTACTCGATGTTCTTTCAATTTGATCAAAAATATTCTGGTATTTATCACTGTTTCATTTGATTTATTTTATTACGTACCTATAGGGATTAAAGAATTATCTAAGGAAACTGTTAAATTGGCGTTTAGTTTGCATTTATATGAAAAGCAATATGAATTAAAATATGGTTACAGAAAAGTACTTGTCTGGCGTGTCCATACTCAACACATACTCCAAAAAGTCCAAAGTGGGGCAAATCATATTTGTTGGAATAGCAATAACTTGTTTATTCACCACTCCGTTACTCGTGGCCATGACGGGAATGATGTTTCCTCAATCGAAGCTTTTCTTGACGCATTTGTTCTGCCAACATCAGCCTAACAACACAAATGCTATAGAATATTTGGATGGATGTACAGTTGTTTGCGTTCTCGTGGACGCTGGCCTCTTCTTTATGGGATGTGTTCAAGTATTGTTCATGATCATAACGTCTTGCATTGGATTCTTTGGCATTATAGCTACAATGGAATTGATCAAGTGAATTTTTAAAACATGCATAGATGTTGTTCTATTTCTGGTTAATTTTTAGTATGTACTAATTTTACAGTAATTTCTTTGTATATTGCATTTATGACCTATTTGTTCGTTTCGTCGGCGAAGGATCTGAAAATATCAACTGCATGACTTGTTAGTGTCTTAAAGTACCAACACGGGAATGCTCATTCTAAAGTCAACAAGTACCACATATGTTTAAGCGTGGAGTTCTGACTTTTGCTATAATTAGACCTTAGTGCTAATTGTAAGAGGCTTTTGGTCCATTAAGACATTAGCCACGCTTGCAGTTGGCACTTTCAGATCCTTCGCCGACGATTTGTATTTATTTTTGCGTTAATTCTTGTAATAAGTTTTACTTTAATCTTAATATTACTTTGTGAAAAAATTTTGTATAAATGTTTATATAAATCTTGCTTTAATCTTTGTAATACTTTGTGAAAAATTTGTGTATAAATTTTTGTATTAATTTTTGTATCAATTTTTGTATAAATATTTGTATGAATTTTTGTATAAATATTTGTATGAATTTTTGTATAAATATTTGTATGAATTTCTGTATACATTTTTGTACACGTTTTTGTATACATTTTTGTGTATATTTTTATATAAAGTTTTGTAATAATATTTTCTTTGTATTATTGTTTGGTATTTATTTGCACAGAATTTATATTTATTTTGAATGTTTGTTGTAATCTCTCTAATTATTTGTGAATATAGTGTTCAAGACCAGCTTCGTGGAAATTTGCCTCACTTAAAGGCCTTATATGATCAACTGCAAATAATGACGCGCGTAGGCAACTTAGCTATCAACCCGAGCTCTCACAGATTGGTTTTGTACGTAGATCCAATACTTGTTGCTGTATATATTGCCATTGCCATCAAAGGATTAACATCAACCAGTGGGAATTTGAAAATATTCTTGACTCTTATTGCTCTATCAGGATTTATCGGTTTTATGAATTATCATATCTTACTGTTTGTCGAAAAACTGTACAATAATTCTTGTGCGCTGGTAAAACGAATTTCAGTCTTGGAGGGGCGAGGCAGGAAAAAACCTCTGCCGCGGAAAATTCTAAATGTGCACCGACCTCTCACACTGGAAGTTGGTAGCAACTATAAAATTCGGGATGGGGCTGCTTTAGGCTTTATCAATTCCGTGGCGAACCATACTGTTACTTTACTCCTAACGTTGTAAATACTAAAGACAAGCACAGTGGGTTGTAATTTACATAGGACCACACAATTTGCATATTCTGAAAGCTGGGTTAATTTCCGATCGAATGATATGCTACTTGACCTAGGTCACAAGAGGTTGTTGACCTTTGACCCCCCCACATGGGGTAATTTTAACAATACAACCGTTAAACAAAGTTGAAAAAAGAAAACAAACTCATTAAATTCGACCATATAAGTTCCATATGAACTCATACAAATTGTTTCGGAGTGAATACAAATTATTTGTCAATCTATTTCTATTATTTACAAATAAAATAAACTATGTGGACAAACTATTTGTTATTGAGCCGCTTTAATATATTTATCTGCAAATTTTATTATTGCAAATTGGTTTCTAAAATATTAAGACAGCTCTCTTTTACTACGGAATTTCTAAGTGTGTCGCATCTTTGCTTATAGTCACAGAAACATCAAGCGACGATTTTAAAGCTTTTTTCAATGATTCCAGCTCCTCCATGACAAAGTTACCAAGGTTTCGAGTTATTTCATCGGAAGCAAACATTCCACTCTTCACACTGAATGTCAATCTTTGCTGGTTGTTTACTCCAGCAGTACTTACTATTATGCCTGAAAAATACAAAACAAATAAATCAGAATAATAAAGAAAATTATGAAAATTTTAAAGAAGTTAACAAAAAAAAATAAATAGAAATATTTTTTAAATGTGGTATAAATTATTAGGTTTAATTTATTTCCAATACCAGCCGACAAAACAGGACTAAGGCCAAACATCATATCAGATAGTTCCAAGCCTTCGAAGTAATCAGGTCGAATCGTCACTGGCACAGTTGAGACTCCGACACTCACCCCCATTAGCATGTTCGACAATTTAACAATTAGGGCGATGCATGATGACGGGAATAATGCCAACGGCCCTATTACATTGGGGTAAGCTAATGGAGCGGTTGAATTTGAGAGTTTGGTCAACGATTTTTGGATTTTCTGGAGGCGCTCGATTGACGATGTGGATTTTAGAGGGAAGTCGGCAAAAACGATAGTTCTTATTAATTGCAAACATAAATGAAAAAGCAATTAGAGAAAATCCAAAGTTGTGAAATTGTTTGTAAATATTTACAACTATTTCACGAAAAATAATTACTTTGTAGTAATTCAAAAGTTTGAACTTACGCGTGAACACTTAATCCCCCAGGATGATTTGGTTGCGGAAAAATCAAGCTCGTTGTAAAATTCTCTTGTATATTATCCCCAGAAGCCTCCCGCGCCCTCGCAATTGCGCCAGTAAATAAACTTGCAAGAACCGCAGCATACGACACACCAAATCGGTTTTTAATGGCTTTAATAGATTCAACAGGAATCCGCGGACTGATAGAAAATATCACTTTTTTGCCAGAATTCTCTTTTTTAGGACTTCTATAATTTTGTAGCGGCGCGTTACTCCCAGCAAGAACGAAATTTGCGATAACATCAAATGGCATTTTAACGTAGGAAAAGCATTTTTGGATATTGTTGAGTTCAGGGATTTGAAATATTGGAACGGGAAATTCCGATTGAGTGATCACTCTGCAGAGCTCAATGATGCTGAAGCCGTCGAGGAGGGCGTGGTCAAAGCGGAAAATGACGGCGGTTTTGACCTGCGAAATTTGCTGATAGGTTTTTGATTTATCTTGTTGATGATTCTGGTTGGAATCTTGTCTTTCTTGTTGATTTTGATTTGTGTAATAATTTTGCTGGTGATGTTTTAAGAAATTCGAGGAATATTCTGAAACTATCAATATTTCCCAAGGACTTCGCTTTTCCCGCCATGGAGTCTTCATTAAACCTCCCAACACATTCACGACATCATTTTCAGAACATCCCGCTTTCAAACTTAACTTGCCCTTGTAATCGTAACCTCTGACGTGGTTTGCCACTTGGAAGACCTCGTCAAATTTCCAAAAAGAGAAACCCAACAGCTTAACTATGTATTTCTTAAGCCCTTCATACACAAGATTACCGTTTGCAGTGGTGATGGAGAAAACTCTTTCACTGATAAGTTTCGTCGCCGTGGCCACGGGCACTTCCCCCTCTAAAACAGCCAGCGCGACAATGTTCATGGGGAAGTTCAAATATGGCGTCATGGCAAAATGTGACTGCAGTCCAGTGACGAGTTCCAGATTTTTGAATTTTGAAATTATTAAGGCTAAGAGGAAAGCTGGAGTGGTTAAGATTCCCAAAGGGATTATTACTAGTAGGACTATCCCCAACATTAGGACGAGTTTTAAAAGAATTAAAAGGATATGAAATACAAAAGCTGGAATCGTCTTAATTTCAAACATGTTCTTTGCTTTTTAGTACTTTCCAATAATTTTTTATATTCGAATTTTTTAAATGTCTTGATTTAATATTGACTTTCTATTTGTTTAGATGTATTTAATTATTCAATATGTAATTATTGGTTATTAATTAATTAATGTTTATTTATTTATACTGTTTTTTGTTTGGAATTTGTGCCTCTTATCTGGCTTAACTGGAAAGCCATTAACATTTGTCAAACCGATTAAGTTTTATTAAAATTGTTTGGTGAAACCGATGTGAATGTGTAGAGATGGAATGATTGCATTGTGAAATTGTACGTTACAATTAAATTATGTAGTCATAATGAACAAGTGACTTTGTAGTTCCGTGTACTTTTATATTATTACCGAATTGCATGTTAATTCAAACCCCATTTAATACACACATTTATCTTGAAACACTGACGGCATACGTGGGAATATATGTAACAATTCAATGGTAATTTCTTCATTAAAGAAATATACTGTAAAGGACAACATTGTACGACTACAATATGAGCTCAATTTCAAGGCAGCTTCAATGTCGTTTTATTTTTTACATGAGTAGTATTTACACAATATAATCCATGATTTAATTTGGTTTACGTAGATAACTATTCAACAATTCGTTTTATTTACACAATAATTTCCTTGGACGCATGCTGCGGACAAAAATTATAATTACGTAACTATAATTTTAATAATGGAAACTTTTTCACGTAATAGTACGTAAATTAAAAAGTGGTATATATAAGTTCATTGTATGTACACATTTAAATATTGTGATTATACATAATGAGCGAAAAAGTTGTAGTTTATTTTAAACAAATGTCTTAATTGGTTTTTAGAAGCCCAGCATATGAAATATAGGAAAGCTTCTGATACAGAGACCTCGGTTTCTGTACATACATGACATATAAATAAAATGGCATTTCTATTCCGTCGTTAAACGTCTATGTACATGAAATTTATTGCAAATACACGTGCTTGGTATCCAAAAATCACAAAAAAAACTAGTGGTGAATGAAAGTGAGAAATTAAAAAAAATTGTTCAACTTTTATGCAAAATCTCTGAAATGTTTTTAAAATAATTACTACGCTTAACCATGTGTTGACACAATCGTAAAAACTTTTAAATGAAAGAGCGAGGACACAATCAATAACTAATCAAATAACGCAGCTACTAAACATTTGTCATTACAGATAAACATTCAACGATATCTGTCACTACACTATATGCTTAAATTGCATACGCAGACAAAAAATTAATATGATTAATAATAAATACATATTTTTTATTCAGTAATTTCTGACTTACCCTGAAAGCCCAGAACCTCGAAAATATCAAAAACTCGTAGTTTGCAGTCAATTAGACCCATTTATGCACAAAATTATTTTTTTCATTCTCCGTGTATTTAAATCGGCTCGGCCGATTTACATGACCATGGACTCATATGAAAGGAAACTAAATTTTCTAGCTTTAACCCCCCTGTATTTTTAAAATTTGGGTTTCAATAAATATCAAAATTTTATTTCTCATACCGTTTGTCGGGCAAACTTAAAAACCCAAAAATGTTCAAAATAAATCGAAACGTGTGTACCTAAGGGACACAAATTTACAAATACTATAGTCAGCTTTCGATTGACGACTGACTGGTATGAAAATTTTTTGGGAATTTAATCAATTTTATTAATCAATTTAATTAATTTTTGGAGTCGTGTAGTCCCTATCAGCAATTACCCTGAAACCTCTCTAAAGCATTTGGTGCTCCTATATAAATATATGGAGAGCGAAAAAATAGTTTTGTGCATAAATGGGTCTAATTGACTGCAAACGTTGATTTTTGATATTTTCGAGGGTACAAAAAAACGTTGAGTTCTGGGCTTTCAGGGTAAGTCTGAAATTACTGAATATAAATAATTAGACGGTGAAATTCTACGGTGATTTAAATCCAAATGAATTGCCTCCAACAACTGCTCTGCAAATAATCTTTGACCTGAAGAAGTACGTGCATTGGTTCTATCCGAAATTAACATCATCATTGAAGAACCGTTCATAATTTTGATACTCAGGTTGATAATGATTTTGTGAAAACAAATATAATTAAATTTCCCGCATGACCTAAGTGGTCCAGCTTCTGTACGATCAGCAGGTCTATGTCAAAACCTAGAAGAGGGCGGAGGCTTTGAAGACGATATTGGACAACCCTGGAATAAATGAGAATTTGAAGATGACGGTCTCAATACATATTGCGCAATTCTGATCCATTCTCGTCGCTGGCTCCTCGTTGGTGGTATATAATAGAAATCATAGCCGCAAGACACCGTGTTGAAACAGTATATTTATAATCTAGGAAACTGTTTACTTGTAATGCAGTTGAATTTGTATTCTCACTAAACTGCCTTGCCACCTCATCGAATTGCAAATGTTGTTTAACGTCGTATGCACAACATTTGTTATTTGTTGTATATTCAGTGTGCGGGACAGTAAGCGGATGTCCTCGCAGTTATAAACTTTGATAAGTTTTCTCTGACTTTACTTATTGACAAACTTTACTTCCTATATTGTGACAGTAGTTTCTATTCATTTTAAAATTTGTCAATTTTCTACCATATCTAAAACCTTTTTATTATCTCACAGATGATTCCAAATACTGCCCTTGTTTTTAAGTACATTTGTAGTCGTCTTCAATTTTCACTCTTTTGTTGTTTAATATATCTTGTTTCTACTTCGTACCTTTTATAAACCATAATTTTTAAAAACCTATAAAACTGGCCGTAATGTAATTACCTTCAATTACGTCCGCACGATCCTAAATTTTCACTATTCCTGCGCTAATTTTTGCATTGTTTGGGCGACCAAACAACATCAAGTACACTCTAGCTGCGTTTTCGCCTGGCCCATTGATGAACTTTAAACTTTAAATACTAGTTGTTAGATAAAATTATTATAAATTACAAAGGGCTTGTTTATTCAAGTCGATTCGTAATATATAGCATAGAAATGCTAACGAATATATAAAATAAATTGTTCATAACCATACAGATATAAAGTTCAAGAAAATCTCCCCTTGGGAGTTAAATGCAATCACAATTGTTGAAATTATAAAGGACTTTCCATTTCCATTCAACTCTCTTATTACATTAACACCGGGAAGAAGGGTAAACGTTTCATTTTGAAAATTCCTGAAATTGAAAACCCATTTTAAATGCGCGTTTACTCAGTTTATTTAAAAGCGAATTGTGTCTAATAAGCAGATTATATGTATGTAATTGTTATGAATTCTATTTTCGAATATACTAAAGCTTACACGAAATTTTCAAGATGTACCCCCGTCTTCCCTGGACTATCCCAGTTTCCGATCAAAATGTTTTGGTTCATTTCTAGTTTGTTGTTCATTTTATTGAAAACTTAGTAATGTATTATATATTATTCAATTCGCTGGGTTACATCTTGCATTAATATATTTACATGCATTAATTTATTACATATTCGGGCGCATTTATGCTACTTAAATGCACATATCAGTGTTGCATACCGTTTTTAAACGTGACAGTTACCGATACCGTTATCGGTATAAATTGATTAAAAATGCGAAACATTTTTCGGCAATATTTAAACCTAAGTAGGGTGACATCAAAACCAAGACGCAGCTGGTATTTTTAGTTAATTGTCATGTGCACTTGGATCAAGGAGTGGATTGGTAGAAGCAAATTACTTATTAGAATTAGGTTCAATTATTTTAAATCAAATGATTAGACTTGTAAAGGGATCACCTATGCTGGTTTAACCGACAATGTATATTATTAGTCAAATGTATGTACATATTTTCCTGCATAATTCAAAGCACTAGACTATACATAAACATCTAAATAATTCATGTCTGTAAGTACACACAACTTGGAAAGGAGCAAATGTCAAGCCGTGCCACTGTCATTCAAAATGGAATTAACCACGGAAATATAGCACAATGTCTCCGTTACATTAGCATGTGTATACTGTAGAATAGATATAAAAGCCTGCCTTTGAAGTCGCGGTAAACGTATGGTCCACTTAGCTTCAGAGTTTGTAATATAGTTCTCTCAATACGCACATGGGCGACAGATTTATATGAGAAAGCAAATGTGTATGTACATACATGTTTGTTCTAACATTGTTCCACTCTCCTGCACATGCTTTAGCTCACATGTGTATCCCGGAATTCACAGGCAACATTTCAAAGCGTTGTACCTTTTGACCTTATGAACCTATAACTCTGAATTTCAAGAGGGAACCTCCTTGATTCCGTGTCTCCACGTGTGTCAGATTTGCAGTACGTTTGTTAATTCTTTCGAAAGATATTGCACTGACGGACACCCGGACAAAGACACAATCGAACGATTCAATAGGTCCATTTCCTACGGAAGTGACCTAAAAATGTATATGGTGAAATTTTAACGTCAAAATGTTGATCAATGTTATACTAATGGGAAATATTTAGAACATAAAGGTAAACGGTAGAAGTTACGCCGCCTCTTATTCTTTTCCGTGTAGAGCACGGACTTCAGCGTAGTTATACTCTGAGTTTGACATTATTCAATAACGTTATAAATAACGCAAAACTAAGATATGACGTCATTAATGATAACAAAAAAATAATAGTTCATACCGATATAAAAACGTAACGAGAAAATATAAATACCGTAACCATAACGAAAACGGAAACAATATTTGTCACCTTTTTGCCCTAAATTGTATAATTGTTTTGCTTATTTTAGCAAACTATTTGCAGATTTAATGTTCCAAACTAATGAATTACCATTTAAATCAAAATTTTAACGGTTTTAGTATCAAAACTTTGTTTTCTATTTAATTGTTACTAAGTTTAGACAAAAAAGAAACTATAATTAAATATCGTTATTAACATAACGAAATTAGATGATACCGTTATTAACGATAACGTTTTTTTCGGGATAATGAAAACGGATACAAAAACGGAATATTTGTAGAAGTAACTTTTAGGGGATAACGTAACAAAATGATAAAGTTATTCAACTCTGTATTATACTACGAGTATTGTGCGTTTTCATTATGATACCGTAATTTAAATTATCTCCACTGTAATGTGAATTCGGTGCAGTAAACAGCAATACATACTGACGTGTTTAACCTTGCATGCCGACGCTGGGCTTCATTTTGCACTCGATGTAAGCGTAATTTGCACAAATGGGTGCAACGCATAGATTTTTGTACACAAAATCAGCAAAATGTTTTAGCTTTAGCATTCGTTATACACATAATTTTCCATTAGCCAATACTTGAACATGTTGTGTGTTGCTGTTGATTCATGAAGTTCATACCACATAATTTTTTGATTACATTGTTAGACTTTACTGTTCTTTTCAAAAAATCTCACCTTAAACAAAATAACGGTGTACAAACATTTCGAGTCGTTATACATAGTTTACTTTGTTGAATACTAAGGCGAACTAGCCGAATTTATACAAAAATTGAGCTTGCCTCTCTGGTAAAGAACATATTAACGACTTGGAAAATATCGTCTCAATCATGGCTCCTAACAAGCTATTGTCATATCATAGACGACAAAGATGTAAGTACTAAAACCATATATACATTGGACTCTCGCTATAAGGTAACGCTATAAATCACCAAAATTAGTCTCTTTTAAAGACATTCTCTTATAGAGAGAGAGTTCGTATGTACATAACTATGTATGACATGCGTGCCTAAAGGATCTCTTATAAAGAGAGTTCTCTTATATGGAGCTCTTATTGCGAGAGTCCAGTGTACTTTTAAGCGGACAAATTTACCGCGTGCAGAAGCAAACAATGAGTAGAGTCCCGGAATAACGTCATTATCACATATCCAGGGGTTTCGATCATACATGGACATATTTCGGTTAAAATCTTTGTAACGTTATGGTTTTTGGTTTTTTAATTAATTTAAAAACTATTTTAGCGCCGTTGAACATGGACTCAATAAGCGGATTTGCGCGGATATTATTGAAAGTACGAGTAACGGTCTATTTTTATTGTAGTTTTGAAAATAATCAAGAAAAAACTCTTGCAGTTATTTTTATTATTAAATTATTTATTTTTGCTTAGTAAATTTTACATTCATTATACATATAAGCTATATAGAAATACTATACAGAAGTTACTACCAAAATATTTGCAATTATATTTTTAAAACATTGCGTCCCATCCATTTTGTACTAATAAACCATTTTCTTAATTAATTGTTTAAATACAAAACCAACAAAATTATTTCTAAATATTTTAACAAAAATAATTAACTCATTTTAAAATAATTCGAAAACTATATTTAACTACACGTTATTATTTCTTGCATTTCTTGTCAGTAAAGAGTAAAATTACGTATTTACATTTCAATGAAATGCGAGTTGGAATTTTTTTCTACGAATGTAAACGAAAATAAATTACGTACGTAAAAAATAATACATAAATTAATTTTATATTTATAATGTATTACAATAGTATTTTAATTAAATAAAAAAGGTCATACATGGCCAGTCAGTATTGTTTTCATAGCGATTGACTAGCGATTTCTTTTTATAAGAATTACACCATTATTACAAATACACGATTTTAAATTAGTCTATAAATAATTATCCTACAAAAAATTATTCTGTCTACAATTTAAAATTAGAAATATTATACTTAGAATTATTACTTGAATTAAATAACAATTTAATTTTTCAATTATTTCAGTGAAGTATAAATAAAGTAGTATATCGTTTAATACAATTTTTGCATTGTAACTGCATTGCAGTTTCACAATTTAAATAAATTGTGCTTATTTTCCTTACTTAATTCTAAATGGTGCTAATTCTTTCGTATATATTTCACAAATATACATAGTGACGCGTGAGGCATAATGGTATTGCACGGGAATAAATATATTATATTAATTAGATTTTATACACAAGTCTTTTATGCATATTGACGGGAAATTTAAATTGAACGGAAACTAATTACATAATCGTATGTATAACAATAAAGTGATATATAAAAATGTATGTACATAATTATAGTTACAAGATTAAACAGAACAGAGGGTTGAAGGCTTTTGGCGTCCGGAGAATAGTTTTTTTTAAATAATACTGGGATATTTCATTTAAAAAATCATTCAATAAATTATCCGGCCAAAGTTCCATTTTGTGGCTTGTAGCTAGCAGAAAATTCTCCAAGGATTCGGAGAAACTGGAAGCTCTGAGAGAGGTACTTGTTGAAATGGTACTTGTTTTCTGCACCGGAACAGTCCACGTACAAATTCCAGTTACAGCGGAGAACCTGCAATTATTATTAAATATATTATAACACGAAATAATTTCACACAAATACAAAAATTAATACAAAAATTAATA
>JAQGAK010002901.1:0-17452 GCA_034696945.1 Lipothrix lubbocki
GTATTATTCAAGCAAAATGAAGTATTATTCAAGCAAAATGAAGTATTATTCAAGCTAAATGAAGTATTATTTAAGCTATATTGAGTGTTATTCAAGCTAAATGAAGTATTATTGTAGCTATATTGAGTATATTAGTTGGCCATCATACACATTTTCTGTCTCTCATTTCCTGTCATATCAATTAATACAGGTTGCTGGAACGAGAATAACCTTGAATCATCATAAGGATTTTGACTGGTCCGTGTACAACATGAAATCTTGGCAGGCATTGAGCCTTCTAGTGGTGTTGGGAACGGCGGAGGAGAAAGCAAACGTTTACGAGACGTGCAAAGTCGACCGTTACGCCGACTGGTTCCTCGTCTCCGTAGAGAGGGATTTCCGTGGCCGTGGTCTGGCCCAAGAACTGTACAAAAGATCTGTCAGCATTGCCAGGAAGAATGGATTGCCACTGGTCAAATGTGTATTCTCAAGTCCATACTCCCTGAAGGCAGCGAAAAACATTGGCTTTGAGGATTTAAGTTCTTATCTTTTCTCCGAAGTGGAGAAAGAAAATGGAGAAAAGTACTTTCCCGATGCGTCACCAGATCAAAAAGTTACGCTTGGGGTTCTTCGATTGTAAAAGTTTCTTTCTAACGTCTTATTGATAGTAATATCGTATATACACTATTATAAATACTATAATGTATATAAATCCATGTTTTATTTTCCTAGCTGACAAAACATCCAACAAACGTTTTCTTTCATGTAGTTTTGCTTATATCCCTGGAAAGTTTTGCTGTATTATTTGCTTCCAGCAGGATTGCATTTGTAAATATTGTTTTTAAAATCAATTATACGAACGTCACAAAACAACTTTTTCATGAATTCTATGAATGTCTAAATTTGTTCTTAAGGAAGATTTCCATGTAAAAAAAATTCCCAATAAAGCATTCCCAAACCCAAGACACGCGACTCGATCTTGAACAATTATTAACAGGGAAATTCGGATTAAATATCAAAAAATAAATGCATTAACACGTGTAAATAATAAATTATGAATATGTAAGCACGTTTATTAAAATAATTTAAAAAAATTAAACTTGAAAAAAATTAATTCCGTAAGGAAATGCATCTCATATGGACTAATTCACATACAATATTTTCTATCACTGACGAGTCTGTCGGAGCGGCAGTATTTGAAAATGATTTTTTAGTGTTTTTGTTTTTTATTGAATTTGCAAACTGCAAAACAATGTAACTTTGGTTTAATTGTAATAAAACATTATAAATTCACATGAAATAATTTAAAATTTTGACCTTTTAACAAACTAAGTTAATTATTTCTTTTCGTATACGTTACATGCACTATTTTTAATTAAATACAGATATTGCTCGCAAGGCAGGTAATTATATTGGAATTTATTCATATTCATTTATTTATTTATCGCATTTAACTGAAAACTTTGATACATGTGGGTCAATTATTTCTTTTTCGAAAAAAATTAAATTAAAAATGAGGAATAATTGTCATATTCTTGACTTGTACAATATGTTTGATACCTTTAATTTGATTTTAATGTTTACTTATATTGTTTTGAATAAAATGATTAATAAGCTGAAGATGTTCTTGAAGAATTAATTCGTGTGCCATTTATTTTAAGAGGAGTACTAATTTAAAAAGATTTTAAAAATTGTATAACTACAGTAATATAATTAGTATAGTAAGCAGATGATAAAGGCGAATTTCTTTTTAAATCTAATAATTTCCTTCCATAAATTTTAGTTGGGAACCTTTTTTTCAAGGCGTGCATTTTGTTCATTCTTCCCACAATACTTCAGCTGTCCGGGAATTATTCGACGACCGGAAGTGAGATAGAGCAAGTAAATTATTTCGGATTTGTTAATTAGAAATAATTATCGATTAGAAATAAATAAATTAGCGTTATTATTGTATACTTATGCGTGTGTTTGCAATTTGTTGGGGCAGAATGATTCACTTTAATGCTTAAGTAATGGTAAATATTGACTTCACCTATTTAAAGGCTAAACTCCAGGAGTTAGTGACTTTTGTTTTGAATTTCATGAATAATAAGTTCTGCAGATTATATTCGTTTGCTTGCTAAAATAAATATTCGTTTATGTACATTGTGTCCCGTTTTATTTTTGTCTCTACCCATTATTATTTGTCAATTTGTTTTATGGAACTTACTACAAAAGAACTGTATTAGTTGTTTCTGTAACTATACAATGAAATACTTGTATATATGTATTTTTGCATTAGTTTTTAATATGTATATTACTTTACTTCATAAAACTCCTACACTATTTTAGTGCACTTATACAACCTTAATTGGGATCAATAAGCAAATTAGGCCACTTGCAGAAATGAACGTTTCATTTGTATACTATGTAACTTCCTGTTTATTTCGATAGCTGCGAGGTTTCATTTACAACATGCAACTGTATATCCCTGATGAATTTAATATTTAATGGGAATTTGACCTTGAAATGTAACATTTTATTTAGAGCAGTGCTAAAGTATTAATATCAAGTGCATCCCAACATCAACAACCCAGAGGTTGGAGATTATTAATTCAATATTATGGCATCATCCTCCAGTATTTGACACTCATGTGTATTTGTTTCCTGAATTTTCAGTCATCAGAGCTAAAAGTTAAAGCTGGAAAGGCTTAAAGTCAATTTGAATCATTCCAATGCACTTGCTTTAAATAAATGCCTTTTAAGTATCCTTTCTATATTTACCAATATTATTGTAGGAGAACTTCAATTTTTTAACCAACCAATAATTTTTGCTTGTAAAATTCCACTATTACTAAACGACTATAGTATCTAGTATCAGTCTCGTCCCACGTATTTTTATCTTATCATTAATGTTTTTAACTAGAAAAAGGTTTAGGGGTGGTCAACCGATTAATATAATAAACATTTCAGCCACGTGCACTAACGCTGACTAATAATTTCACGCCACTAAAATACTTTCAGTTTATGAATGCAAGCCCTGTCATTCTTTACTGGATTAGTGTTTTTGAAGGTGAGTCATAATCATAATATTAGTATCAAGCACCGCCTAGTTTCATTACCCTTTAAACTTCTGCTGTGTGGACGAAATACTGCTTTGGAATAATAAATACTTGTAAAAATTTATTAGTCAAGTAGAATCGGTGGAGTGTACAATATTTTTTGATACACTTGAAAAACTTGGACATTGATGTGTGAGCGTTTTGCGGTGATATTGTTTATTCCACTACTTTTACTGTTGAGGAAGTTGATACTTCCGTTGTCGTTGGATTGTGTTTACGGAGTTATCGTTTATTTTTTTTATTTAGAGCTTCTCCGCCGTCAAGGTTTGCATTTACGACGTTTAGAGAGATTGTCTTGTGAAAAAAATTATCTATAATTTTGTTTGTAAATTACGCAGTGGATGCTAACATTAACTCGCTCCCTCCATGCACATTTACTTCTTTGTATGACTATAAGACATAAGTATATCAAATTAGTATCTTCTGCAGTTGATAGTATTGCCATAGTTAGGTTTGAAGTTAAGTTCTGGCAGTGTAATAGAATTCCTGTACCTTTTATTGAGTATTTTGTTGATATTTCAAGTTTTTACAGCAGGATTGTGTTGCACGACTAATCATTTATATTTACATTTTTATTTCTCCAGTGAGCAACTCAACTTTCCAGTAGTGTCAAGCAACTGAATTGAGACAAAATGATCAAGTTACTGCTGCTGGTGGCCCTGAGCTTTGTGTTTCAATTTGGATGGGCGCCTAATGTGGGAGGTACAGTTAATTCTATTTACTATGTTTAAAATGTATGATTTTCATGACTTTACGCGACTATGTAAGATTTTGTACGTAAAAACTTGCTTTTAACATGAATTTATTGATCGTAACGGAATGTGATAATAATGTAGTTACAGGGGCGGCTGTGAATCACAATAATGGGAAACAAACTTGGGGATACATTGAGGTCCGTCCTGCAGCATTTATGTTCTGGTGGCTGTATTACACAACTGGCACCGTAGATTATACGAAGAGACCTCTGGTGCTGTGGCTTCAAGGTGGTCCTGGAGCGTCATCTACAGGATATGGAAATTTTGCAGAAATTGGCCCACAGGATATTAATTTAAAGAATAGAACTTACTCTTGGGTTAACTACACCAACGTTTTGTTTGTGGACAATCCAGTCGGATCTGGTTTCAGCTACGTTAACGAGACATCTCGCTTGGCGAAGAATAACACTCAGATTGCTATGGATCTAGTGGAGCTGACAACAAGGTTTCTGGCAAAAGTACCAGAGTTCCAGGATGTTCCCCTATACATTTTTTCAGAATCGTATGGAGGCAAGATGGCGGCACAGTTTGCGCTCCGTTTGTATAAGGTGAGAATACGGTAAAGATACTTTCATGAATGTATGGGGGTTGGCAGTAAACTTCGTAGCAATGTCATTCACACTTGTGCTTTGGTTTACAGCAAATCCAGAAAGGGAAAATAAAATGCAACCTGAAGGGAGTGAGCCTGGGAGATTCTTGGATTAGTCCCATCGATTCGGTTCTTACATGGGCCCCGTTTCTTTATTCAACGGTAACTTGAATCTTTATAAAATCTCGTTCCTATTCCTTTCTTACAAATAACAATACTTTGCATACCAAGTCATATTACCTATACTAATACACAACTGCTTTTACAGTCGTTGGTAGACAATGCTGGTTTTGCAGCAGTTAATGCGTCTGCTTTCGCCGTGAAGGCTGCAATCGACAAATTAGACTTTGGAAAAGCTACAACCGAATGGGACAACACAGAAACTGTCATAGCAAAGGAAACAAATAGTGTAAGTTTCTACAACATATTGGAAACAGATACACCATCATTATCATTGAAGAAAGGTGGCCTAAGAACACCTCTGCAAATTGGAGTTGAACATCTTTCTAAGTATCATGCGGATCCATTGGCAACGCTGATGAACGGGGAAATAAAGCAGATGCTTCGTATTATTCCTGAAAATGTTACTTGGGGAGGACAAAGTTCCAAAGTTTTCGAAGCGTTATCTGATGATTTCATGAGGCCAGTGACTCGGATAGTCGAAGCCCTCCTTAATAATACACCAGTAGCGGTTAACGTCTACAATGGGCAACTTGATCTCATCGTTGATACCATGGGTACTACGCAATGGGTTGAAAAGTTAAATTGGGCCGGAATTCCCTCTTGGAAAAAAGCTACGAGGCAACCCATTATGTTGAACAACTCTACTGAAGCCTTCAGAAAATCATTCAAATCCTTTGCTTTTTACTGGATTTTAAAGGCAGGTCACATGGTTCCTATGGACGCCCCACAAACCGCAGCAGAAATGCTGCAGGTCATTACTGGCCTTAAGCCCCAGAAATAAGAGGCCGACTGAAGAATCTCTCTATTTTCTTTGTCAACTTTTCGCATTCTTGTCACGAGTACTATTACCAAAACAACTAAGAGGTCAAACCATGGGTACCTGTTTAAATAATGTTCATATAAACTAGTTGCTAACCCATGGCCGACAAGACGAAAAATAGGTACAAGTGCTTCATGAGTAA
Organism: Lipothrix lubbocki; assembly: GCA_034696945.1. NCBI lineage: Eukaryota > Metazoa > Arthropoda > Collembola > Symphypleona > Sminthuridae > Lipothrix > Lipothrix lubbocki. Next base: position 5,570 of record JAQGAK010002901.1, read on the forward strand.
TTTTAAAGTCAATCTTATTTATATTTTTATTTTACGAGTTATGTTTACTTTTAAATTTCAACTGATCGCATTATGCAACGCGAGTATCTTAAACTAGAGACTCTAAAGCCGTTGGTGTACGCAATGGCTTAAATAATATGTATCAAAGACAACCATATGTTATGTTAGCCTGTATTAATACCTCTACATATATTTTCAGTTACAACTGAAATGTTTTTAGAAAATAAATACTTTCGAGCTCGCATTTTCAACTTACATCTATATCTGTTTTCAATCTAGTCCTTTTTACTGATTCGCTTGGTACCATAAAATATTCAGTATTCATCAGTAAAATTGTGCTGTTACACCATCTTACGAGCAATGAATACCGTGCTGTTGAGTTGACGTTGTTGCAATTTTATTTTGATTTGCACTTTGCAATATATTTACGCTTAAGTTTGTAAGTTAGAAAAAATGAGTGCTGGAAATATGATATTCACAATATTCTCAATTTCGTATACTTCTTTTTATTGATGTGATAGAATTTAACACACACATTTTTCATGCCCAACAAAGCCATCGCAAAACTTAATGTTATCTATTGTTTCCAGTACTTTATTACACACATCACATACACTTTCTTCTTCAGCTGCGAAGCCCAGATTATTTTCATACTGTTCTACCTTAGTATCAAGATACGATCGGTACGACAACGCTTTCATTAACTGAGTTCTTCGACGCTATAAACACATTCAATTAATTATACTTATACTTTATGTTGAACTTATAATTCTATAAACATATGTGCAAAGCTTAGTTGTTGTTCTTACATTATGTACCACAATCCTTGTAGCTCTTTGAACGACTCCAGATATCACCGATAATGGAATTTCATCAGGTAACAGAGATAAAACCGTGACTAGGTCAAAATCTTGAACGAAATCTGAGAGCAAGTTAACCAGATTTGTTGTATCCTGACTTTCTTGAGGAACACTGAAATAGTAAAACTATTAAATGAGTTCAATTGCATACAATTTCCATATGCAATTTAGACTGAACGATTCTTTATTTTCTCGTACTTTATATAAAGACGCAGAAGTTCCAAATAGGCCCTCTTCCGGTCATTGGTATTTCCTAGTTTCCGACAATACTCCCGAGCTAATTTGTGATCATTTAGTTCCTTGACCATCACCACTAATGCTTGGGTATGATCACCAACCTAAGTAAATAACAGGTACATTTAATGCTTAATTGCAATTTAAAATATCAGGCATATGTTTGTTTACAGCTACTGACTTTTCCATGTAAAATGGCCAACTCCAGACGTAACGTGCTGTTCTGCAACTTTCCAATAAGATACTGACATTTCAAATTATTTGACTCTACAACTAATCGAAGTAATTTGTCTCTTGTGTTCTGAGCACCAGATGAGATAGAATGCGAACTTGATTTCGAGGCAAGGATTCTTTCAATATACATTGTTCCTAGGTAGGTATGAATTTCTGTATCTTCGAACTCCTTGTCGTAGACAACGTGCTCCAAATAGTCAATGCACAGTTCAGGAATGGAATGTAATTTTTCTGCAACTTGCAGGGGCTGAAAAGGTTCAATGAACGGTTTTCTCTTGAAAATTTCCACTGATTGTAGTGAATCAATTTTTTGAAGCTTGTAAAAATAATTCCACACTATCGCTGGATTGTTGCATCTAGAACATATATACTTGATTATTTTAAAGTCATTCCAATAAATTCTTACACGTGTAGAAGCAGGCGTTTAAATATGTCACATACTCTACAAGAAGGTTTACGATGATGGAAATACAGTTCAATGGCTTGACATCCTCGGAAGGTAAATCTCCGTTTGCTAACTTCAACCACAAATCAAGAGATTTCTCAGTGTTGCCTATTGCTTGGAATAAGAAAGCTGAACAGCTATACAACTTCGTCGACTCCAGGTATTCAAAAATGTCGTCGAAATCAGCATCAATTGCAGTTATTTGTCGTAACAGCCGCTTAAATTTGGTGGAATCATATGTTGCTGCCAGTTTGAGTAAACTACTGGATAAGTCCTGGGAACGGTGCCAATAACAAAAGTAGTAGCCATAAGTAATTGTGTATTTTAAATTAGTCAATATCAAAAAATATAGCAATATCTCACCTTATTGGAACGAAAGTTTTGCTCTTCAATCAAGCTAATAATTAGGTGTGCGATTTCCTTCACAGTGTCTTCATTATTTTCCGTTAACTCCAGGATGTTAGAGTATCGATGCAGCGGAGGAAGTGATTGGGTAAAAGTAGACTTTGATGGCAGAATATTCTTATAAAGTAACAAAACCTGTTCAGGAATACAAACAACGACAAAAGTTATATGACACTAACGGACAATTTAAAACTATCAACAAGAATTACTACATAGTGAAATATATTATAACCTCTCTCAAATCTACTGATCCCTCGTGGAGTGATGCCTTGGCAGATTCATAATCCGAAGCTGCTAAATACTGAAAAGCAGCCTTCCTATGTATTTTTGATTCCAAAACCTTGCGCTTATCTTTTCCAGCATTTTGAAGGAGATTAAATGCTTTGGTAACGTCATCACCGGCCAGAAGAGACTAAAAATAGTCAAAAATACTTGTATATGTTTGAGGCCGTGTATTATGCAATTTATTTACAGGGTTTTAGGACGTTACCTCCACCTGATCTTCAATAGATATTGCTTGAAATTTATAAAGCGACGACCCGGTCCAAGCATAAAGATTCCCTTCAATCACCTGTAAAGACCTGGCATACGGGAGCTTAACAGCTGCACAATGTGATGTATCTAAAAGGCTGAATATGTCAAATATATTATAGGTATATACATGAATTTAATAATTTCTAACCAGAATACTACAAGAAAAATTTTACAGTATCGACAATGGACATTTACCTATGAACAAAAATGCAATCACTACAAGCTGCAACAACATTAAAATTGTGGACCCCAACTTGGTTAACTTTATCTGGCCATAGCAGAGGAGGTCTTTCGGATGTCCCGGCTGATGTTACAAAGACACCCAATGACCCTGGTCCCAATACCAAGAATTCTTCCTATAAAAGTAAATTTCGTTAGAAGAGGATGATTTAGATGCACAAACGTATTTTATGATATTAAAAATTACGACACGTATATTTGTATGAAATGAAATGCTACCTTCTTAACATGGACCACCTTCGCCTGCCCCTCCCTCGAATCAAAGTCGCATAGTTTTTGAATGGATTTTTTCGTCACATTTGCATTGACCATAACATAGTGTCCAACGGCCAGAGCGGCACATATCAGTCCAGACTCCACGCTCAATGATATGGCGATAGAGTCAACAGATATTTCACGGACTATCTTAAAGCCCTCTGATGACACATGACAAATGAAGATTGAAGATTTGCGACTGAAGCATAGCTGTGAAATACATTAATAATTTATTTCTGTTTAGTTGTACAATAATCAGTTGGTTCATCACTCACTCAAATAATTATAGACGATCTGTGTTGTGTAGTAATTATAATAAGCGTGAAATCTTCAAAACCTTATTTCTTGTACAAAATTCAAAACAACAAAAATATTTAAATTAGCATATCAGATCTACACGAGAACATGTAACCATTTTAAAGCTCTTTATACTCCTCTTTCATTTCTTAAATCGCTTACAAAAATAATCATGCACTTTGTATTGTGGAACACATGTGCAACGTTTTCGATAACAGTATGAAGAACTTGCTCGAATTTTGTATCCCGTACACAAATATGTATCTTCACTAAACACTTTACATACAACCTATAAGTCCAAAAATTATAAACGAATCTAATCAAATTAATTTAACTTGTACACTTACACATTTACTACATCGAAACTACAACTACAAGGTTATAAACACAGGAACTGGAAAGGAACATTGTCTTTTGATAAAGTATAATAAATATTATTTACTCAGTATTCATAACATCATTTTTAGTGGATTACTACTTCGTATCCTTAAAACTAGAATATTATAATAAAACACAGGTGCTCGAACCTCTAGACATTTACTGACAACATGACCACTAACTGTGGCATAAATGTCCACAGCCGACGGGACATTCTTTATGTTTGGCGAACCAGGTTCTCAAATGAGAAACATGCCCACCATGGCCACAACCCTGGCACCATGACATTAAACCTGACACTGTTCCATGGCAAACACCACACCTTGACACAGCTTTGCGACACTTCTCACAATAATTACCCTTCCGGAGACTAATAGGCTTGCCGCACTGTCCACAGCAGACCAAAAATGAAGTACTTTGTTGAGAAAAGTGACCTAGAACCCCACAATGTTTTATAACGACAGCAGCTTGGGTGTACAATCTAAATCGCTGCAATAGCTCCACATAAGCTAAACACCACATTTCTAACACAGTCGGATCCAACGGTAATTTGTCCAAAGTTGACAGTACAAGCCAAACACATACAGCAGTTTGTACATCCCCAAGTTTAGCATGGTAATAAAGAGCATCAATAAGGGCTTCTGTAAAATCCATAAAAGGGACTGGTTTAAGTTTTGCAATTGTTAATTGACTGGTGCGATTTTCAATTGCAACCGTTTCAACTGTTTGCTCAGCATCTCTTGGAGAACAGTCTTCAAGATGGATGGGCGGTGAGGATCCTTCTCGGATTTCATGACGTACTTGAAAAGCTTCCGCAGGCAGGATCTGCCAGTCCTGCTGAACTTGAAAGTCGTAAGTAGGACCCTGGGGAAGGAACATACCATTGTGCAGACCAGAAGCGATTTCTGCGAGGAAATCCTGCTTTTCAGTCTCAGAGCTTGAATTATTGTTAACGTCTTCATCCGAATCGTCATGCTCTTCGTGATCATCTTTAGGGGGAGTGGCAAGTACGGGATCAACCGTTTTGACTGTGTTCGGAACTTCAGTAGAACTGGTAAGATAAAATAATCTGGCAAGCTCCCATGTCATAGAAATTTTGGGAAGGTTCAGGGAAAGGGCTACTTGACTGTTATTCTCACACATCTCAGGAATACTCTTTCCCCAGAGGATGTACTTCGCGGCACAGTCAACATGGAAAGAATCAGACACTAATTTAGCTACTTCAAAAGAGAAAAATTGACTCTGGGCTAAATGAAATGTCTCGTCCAGGTTCTGTGACTTTTTAAAGATGGGAAACCTGGATGAACTGTTGGATTCAACTTGCTGGATAGATACGGCTTGAGCAATTTCTCCACCTCGAATGTTTAGTGCCAGCGCTTGGGGTATTGCTTTACTGGCAGGTCGGGAGGCATCACGAAATGCATGCTGCCAGACAGTACAGTCCTTTGAAGTTGACAGGAATGTGTGGGGATTGCCTTTCCAAGCTATTCCCGTTGCTACATCTTTATGCTTTTCGAACGAAGCAAAGGGTACATAAGGGCGTCGTACATCCCAAACACAAACGGAAGTATCTCCAACCAAGGACGTTGAACCAATATGATTTTTTCTCTGGGGTCTCCATTTGATCCGACCCACAGATGCAACCGTTTGAATTGTGTAGTCAATTGCAGCTACATTTGATATAGTCCATACTTTTATGGCCTTATCACGTCCCCCCGTTGCAAGAACATTTGGCAGATCGGGATGCCAGTCACAGCTAAAAACAGGACCGTTATGGGCAGTGAAAGTCAAAAAAGGTCGTTCTGGTTTACGAGTGTCCCATAATTGCACGGAACCATTTTCACTTACAGAAGTGAAGGACACATTGCTCTTTGGAACAAACTGAACGTCCCGTACACTCTCAGAATTGCTTGTGAAGGTGATTCGAGCTTCTCGGGCTCTTAAATCAAAATATTTGACCGTACCATCCTGGCTTCCAGAAACTAAGATGTTCGGGTCATTGGGATGAAAAACCACTTTGTTAACTGTTCTCTGATGATTGGGGAACACATATTCTTGCTTTGCTCTAGAATTCTTCGAAAGATTCCACAGAACGACAGCACCATTGGTAGCACCGGTCGCAATTAAATTTTCATCTAACTGGCTCCAAGTCACATCACTACAAGAATAATTTAGGTTCAAGTTCTTTCCTACTCTTAGGTTGGCTTTTTCATTAAAGGCTTCATCCCCGATTTCCAAGATTTTAAATACGCTCCGCCCAGCCACCACAACATGAGTATTGTCTTTGGAGAGGGACAGCGCATTTGCAGCTCCATCCCCAAGAGGGAAACATATTGACACCCCCGTCTGATAAGTGTCCCGCTGCATGGTGTTTATTTTACCTACGATTGATTCGAACTTTCTTACTTTCAATTACAGCCCTTAGTCTTTCTTACAGAGGAGCTTTCCCACTTTTCCTACTTAAACTTACTAATTGAACACCTTTAGTCTAAAAAGTTGACAGTATAAAATAATTAGAAACTAAGATCAATAGTCCCGAACTAAAAGACACAAAACTATAATCAACACAGCTGCTAAAGCCTCACGTTTAAACTCTGCAATTACCTCGACAATAAAAGGATCACCACCGACAGGATTCTCATCAACGGAAACTGCAGTGACGTTTACCACGCTATTATTTCCCTTTACTTCTAACGTTTGTAGATCAAATAGGGCAAGGATTCCGCCGGATAAGATAATGAGACTGTCAAGTGCTGAAGCCGAACGAATGAATGCGATTGGTTGTCCCTGAAACAAGTCATCATAACATCTATCAATTTTTAATACACTCCTTAATTACATATTTTATTATCAAAATTAAAGTTACCTATATTCATTTTCTTAAAACAACACTAAAATCTAAATCAAATTTTCGTAATACTTGCTCTTACTTTGCCAATAATAGTCGATCTAACTTTTGAATACAAGCTCCCGTCCTCAGTAATAAAATATTCGTAAAAAAGACTGCAAAATAAAAAGTTTTGTAATATTTATACCACATTAGAATCAGAAATCAGATGAACAACAATACTGGATTATTAAACAATCAAAATACTTACCCCTCTAGCGTTCCAAGAAACAGACGACTATTACAGCATTCGATACAAGTTATCTGCAGGGTTGTAAATAAAACAAAACATTACTCCAATGGTAAAAGGTCAATGTCAATATTAAGAATTGCTTTAAAGTTTTTTTATATCTGTACCTTCACCGGCGATCCATTGTGTTCCAAATGGTCAATGACATTGATAGGATTGTATATTTTGATATCTTCCATCTAATAATAATGCAATTCTGTTGAAAGGCCACTCAGGTTACAAATTGTTTGTCTTTCCTGTACAGCATCAATCTATTTAGAGCAAACAAATAATCAAAATTAACGATTTATGTATTGACAAAAAATAAATTAAGTCAAGTTTGAAGTTGATCCAAATAAACAGAGATAGAGATAGAATGATATATTTATATTTAATGCAAGAAGTTTCTCGAATAACACAGCAACACGGGAGTACAATATTTAGTTTATCCAAAAAAATGAAAGCATACTATTTACTTTACGAGCTGATATTGATATTTAAATGAATTGTAAAATTGCATTAAGTATACATAATTGATAATAAAGTTAAAGGTTGTTTACCTTTTTTCGTGTCACAAGAAACGCAATATATTGACGGATGCTCTATTGCCGACTTCTAATAATAAAGATAAATAAATCTTAAATGCAGCTTGAGATATTTATATTTACTAATAACAATTAACCATATCCCACTGTTTCTCAAAGAAAACACCTCTATTGTATTACAAAACCGTCAATAAACTAACCTCCCATTTATTCAGCAAACACCTTCAACCTTATTAAAAGACCACCACAGCGTTTTCATTCATGTTGAATGGATGGAGTATGTATATTTATGGAATTCAAAGCCTCGTAGTGCTACTGCAAGTCAAAAATTACGTGCCAGCAGATCTATAATATGCATCCCACGACCACACCATCTGTCTGGAACACTCGTAGATTAATTTTTAAAGGGTTACTTACGCACTTAATACTCGTACTTGATTGTATGTAATTTAATTTAAATCGTTTGAATCTCAAGCCTTTAAAGTCTTTACTATCTTTATTGTATTTGAAGCTCAAAATAAATTAAAAAACTGGGGTTAAATATTTGCATTTAAATTACACCGACTTGAGATTACAGACTTAATGGTGATATTGTCCTTTTTAGTGACTTTCAGATACATAACACATAATTACATATCAGTAGAGAGAGATATAAGTATAAAAGGTGTGAGATAAAGAATCATCCTCATCAGAAGGATGTATTTATGTAAAGAGACTTGATCTTTATTGACATGAATCTTGGTTGATATAAGTATACATAATAACAATAATATTAAAAGTACGCAAAACATCTCCCAACATCCAAATTGTTAAAAAGAAATCTATAGTTGTTGTAATATTATCTATAGTATAGTATTGTGAATGTTGTTTAATTACATTTATACCATTAAGTATATTTATAATGAAAAAAAGCTTCCCATAGTATGCGTTAGTAGGACGAGTCATTTTGTTGACACTTAACGATACAAAAAAATGCTCAAAATATAGTAATTATAGTAATATACTTATAGTAATACAGTTCATCTATACATAATACCACTTAAATACATAGGATATACACGTTTCGTTCATGTGGTAGAGTGTAATTTAATAAGTATCCACAACTAACAGTGCAGGAATAGTAGTAAACAATGTAAACATGCACGCGTTACTTTTAACAGCGATTTTGCGAAATTATTTTTTCGTGGCACCTTCAATAAGGGCTCCTAAAACTGTTTTCAATTCATTAACATTTTTCTCATTTTCAACGGTGCCATTGACAATGAATTCTTGAAGTGATTTGATATTTTCTATATTTTTTACAACTTCATTGGCGCTTTCATGTAACTCCTTGAGGGATTCAAGACGAGCTGATAACTCTGGGAGTGCTTTAAGCGTGGCAGATGACTCTTCCATTAAATCGTAGAGATCAGAAAGCTGAAAGGCAAGGAGGTTGCATATTAATTAATTGCCAATGAACTTCTTAGGTATAGACTACACAAGATTATTGGCACTAACCTTTAAAGTTCGTTCAAGTTCCTCCACATCAAGTTTCTTCTCCGCTATTTTCGTTACTTTCTGCAGTACAGATGATAATCTGGCTTCAATTAATTCAATATGGGAAGGCTCGAGGAGGGCAAGTCGAGCATTAAGGATTGATATTGACCCCAAAACAGTTTGATTCTTGGGTGAAAGAGCAACGGTTGCCTATTAAGCCAACAAATGAATCATTAATGAATTTATGATCTCATCGTATAAAAATTCGATAGTTGCTTTAAAAAATCATGATTAAGCTTCTCACAAGTTTATCGCTTTTCTCAGCTCCTAAAACATGCTCCAAGCGTTGCAATCGACTCTCCAGTTCGGTCATTTTCACTTGGCTAGATTTAGTACTGACTCCTCGGTTATAGCATAGTTCATACTGAATTGAATCAGAAGATTTACTTCCATCCTTAGATGTGCTCTGCAACTCATCCATTTTAGCTGCCAGTTTACTGAAAAATAAATATACATACTAATTGTTTACAACATAGCGTAATTACAATTCACAGAACATGCTACAAGTATTACACACAACATCTCCTAATTACCCCATTTAGATAAGCTTCAAATGTTCTATTCAGCTGAGCTGTATTACTGTTTACCATTACTTTTTAATACTCTCAGGCCTTACTTTTTCAAAAGCTGCTTATCCCCCGTGCCATCGGACTTATCGTCGGGCTTGATGCGTACTTTTAACAGTTTCTGCTGCATATCATTAACTTCTGCAATGATATCCTCAGGTTTTAAATTATTTCCATCGTCCGGACCCAGGCCGTTCTTCTCTATCTCCTCGATCAACTCCTGAAACTCGCATTTTAGACGTAGAAATTTCTGCGAAGCCGTCTCCGGTTCCCCCTCGGCTGCCAACTCCCACGTAGTTCTACAACTATAGCCCTGTCTCAACGAGGGTTTTGTTACCCTATCCGAAAAATCCACACGGGAACTATCCAGATACTTCCCACGGAATTTTTCATAAGACGATTGGGTGTTTATGCGGACGACTTCGATATCTTGCGAAGAGTCCTCCTCCGGCTGAAAATCCATAAACAAATTACAGCATATTAGACCTCATTAAATTCCCACTTTATTCCACGCCCTTGGAATTAAATTGCTAGAGGTTTTAGCAATATATTAATGTTGTACTACTAGTACTACAGTAAATTCAAAGCTACAATATCTTATTTGCTATAGTATATTTAGCAACATACTAAAATATTACAACACCATTTTACAAATATGTATACACCGACAAATCTTCCTACAATTTTAATCAACAAATTCAAATACAATTTGTACATAATATAAAAATGGTATTATACATTCTAAAATTTACCTAGTTGATATACATATATAAATAGTACCAAAAATTCTGACAATAATTTCTCTTACATTAAAATCAACGTATTGGTCGCTTTCCGGTAAATCATTGGTTTCGTAAACATCCGGTTGATCGTACGCCTGGAAAAGAGACAAATACATTTTGATACATAATTTAAAACTGAACAAAAATAACAATGACACCGTTCCTTAGTTCCGGTCAAACAAGATCGCCTCTATCAAAATGCACCAACAAAAATGACAACAACAGCAACAAAAATGACATCATCAACCACAAGAATTACAACAGCAACGCCAAAATCACAACAACAACAACAATAGTAACAAATAAGTACACATTTTGAATTCAACAATGTCATGAAGACAACAAGAACAACACAGAAGTAATTATATAACTTACGATTCCCGGCAAATTTGCATACTTCGGATCCGCCATTTCCTTCACAAAAGGGATTGTTCTGCAATAAAAAATAAAAACAATGCAATTAAATTTTAGTGAGAGATTCGCAAAAGTGTAATTGTTTGATTAACACAGGCAGCTGCTTTCGAATTTATGGTAAGAATGTCAGTAATCAAACAACTAATACAGTTAAATATAGAGCTTCTCTGATTATTTATTATAATATATTTATATTTCTCCACCTTCTTTTTCCACACAGAACAGACAACAGTCAGTTCAATTCACATCAGATTCAGAGACAGAATGAGCGGAATGAGAGGAGGATGAGATCATTCATCTGCAGGAACGAACACTGAAAGACTCACTGAACTGTCTCTTTGTGGGCCCGTATGGTTCCTTCCCTATCCCATTATCCCATACCCCGATTCCCTGTGCAATTTATATGTGGTAATGTTAAACATACGGCAATGTTAAACAAACGACGTATACATACAATGGACATGAAATCATTTTGAACTTTCCCGCCCGAACGAACCTGCAATGTCAATTGTACTGGGCGTCTGACTTTTCACAGATTTATTTGAGACTTTTTCGAAGTTATTGAAGGAAGAAGGCCGATCCTCCTTATTCCTCCTCAAAATCATCAGCAGACCTTCTTTTACTGGAATTTCGGAGTAAATATTTTTTTAAATTATTTAATTATTACATTCTTTTATTCAAATATTAATGGCTAACAATATTAGTACATTTTTAATTTGTTTACCGAATTTAAAATTTAAATTGATTATTGGTTTTTTTTTTTGCAATACAGAATAGTGACAATTGGTAAACTCCCATCAATCGACGGAACTTCCAGGCGGGGATTTAAGGGAATCTTAAGGCCCTTTTAAACGAGAATCTCTCTATTACTTAATAACAAGGATAATCATGGTGAGATTGTTGAATTTATTTTGAAAAAATTTATAAATAATGAATAAGGATTTTTAAAGGGTTATCATTATTACATTTAATGAAACAGAAGTTTACATGTGGGAAGAAGTTTGCTTGATTTATTGGAATTTGGAATATTGGCATTTTAAGG
>JAQGAK010002902.1:0-17449 GCA_034696945.1 Lipothrix lubbocki
TTAATTTTTGTATTAATTTTTGTATTAATTTTTGTATTAATTTTTGTATTAATTTTTGTATTAATTTTTGTATTATTGTTTGTATTAATTTTTGTAATAAATAATTTTTACTAAATATTTAGTTTCAACAAAATTCCAAAAATTATAATCAGAAAAGGGAAAATGTGTGAGTAATTCTTACAGTCTTATCTCCCAAATTCTTAATCCGGCAATTTAAGTAAGCGGTTTTGCTTAGAAGTCCGGTGACATTGGGCGACGCCAGCTTGTCAATATAGGGAGCATTGCTCTTCCGCGCCAAATATTCCTTCCGGTCCATCACGTTGCTGTTTAATATAGTGAGGGACGGGAGGGGTGAGGAGGGTGGCAATGCTGAGGACCACGACAACGCTGACGTCACACTAGGGACGGCGCTCTGATAGCGTGTCCCGTCTGATGCGCGGCTAATTACTGTATAATGTAAAAAAAATTAAATTTTATTTTTAAAAACTATTTAAAATTTTTATAATTTTTAAAATATTTGTTACAATTTTTGAAAAATGCAATAAATTTTACATTTTTTTAAAATTCACTAAAGATTTTACAATTTAAAAAAATTCATTAAAATTTATAATTTTTTGAAAATTTGTTAGAGTATACAAATTGAAATAAACTCACCGCTGTCTAAAAGCAATCCGAAGAAGAAAATCCATTTTAAATTCTGAAATCCTTGGATTAATCCCACAATTTTGAAATTGTCTTCCATGCTTGTTTTCTCGTCGGTTCTACTATTTTTAAATTTTAATTTGTAGTAGTGTTGCAGTAGTTTTCTAAAATAATTGTTTTTTAAATATTTCGAGCTCAAGATTCCAATTTAATAAAAGTCAAAAATCCAAAATTTAAATTTCGAATGTCACAATCTTGAATTTTTCTTTTTTGAATTGTTTGCTTTCACTTCGAAACTTTCTCTTTGCTCTCTGTTTAACTACAAACCTTTCTCCGGACTTTCACTTTCCGTTATAACATTTTCAAATTATTGGTATTTTATTGTTCTATTTAATTTTTGTATTTTATCGGTCTGTTTAATATTTTGTATTTAAATTGTATTTTATTGTTCGATTTAATTTTTTGCATTTAATTTGTATTTTATTTTTTAATTTATTTTTTGTATTTAATTTGTATTTTATTTTTTAATTTATTTTTTGTATTTAATTTGTATTTTATTTTTTAATTTTTTTTTGTATTTAATTTTTATTTTATTTTTTAATTTATTTTTTGTATTTAATTTGAATTTTACTTTTGAATTTATTTTTTGTATTTTATTTTGTATTTATTTTTTGCATTGAAGTTGTGAATTTATTCCAGGATTTTAAAAAATACGATCCCATAACTTTCCAACCTTTTACTATAGGAGAAAACACTCTTATTTTCTACATAAAATGTATAAAAATTATAAATATCAATCACAGATTGAACACATTGTAAGTTAAACACAACAGTCACTACAAAAATGTGTGGAAAACTAGGCAGAGTACGGAATTACATGTAAATAGTGGAGAAAGTATGAAGTGGAGGCTTGAAAATTCTCTTCCTCAAACCGCAAGGAAACGAAGGAATAAGCTGTACAGACGTTTCTCATCTCCGTGCAAAAGCACACTTCCAAACTGTGTATAAAGCAGCTCCGCTCCGTAGAAACTTCGGACTCAGACTAAAGCTCCGCGTTACTTGAGGTGCATGGGAAGGGAGGCGTGTAGATAGGTTCTGACGCACTTATATCAACGCACACATTGTATTCATATGCATTTCGTATTATGGGGTGTGTAAACAAAACAAAGGGTATTGTATACATATAATTGTCCCTTCTATAGTTATAACCTTTCTCAATTCCCAATTATTTACATTACTTTCTCTACTACCTCCACCGCCTGAAGCAAGTATACTACATTCTTATCTCATGAAAATAAATTTACTGCACAGGTACATTTGTACGACGTTGCTTAAAGATCAACGGTTTGGTATATATTTTTACTAATTTTTTTATCAATTTTTGTATCAATTTTTGTATCAATTTTTGTATCAATTTTTGTATCAGTTTGTGTATCAATTTTTGTATCAATTTGTGTATCAATTTTTGTATATCAATTTGTGTATCAATTTATGTATCAATTTGTGTATCAATTTGTGTATCAATTCGTGTAACAATTTGTGTATCAATTTGTGTATCAATTTTTGTATCAATTTATGTATCAATTTATGTATCAATTTTTGTATCAATTTTTGTATCAATTTATTTGTATTTTAATTGGTAGCGCGTGTATGTGATTGTTGTATATCATCAATGGAAATAGAAATTTACTATTTTAATTTATATTTATTTTGTTGGCAGAATGCGTCCTCGGAATTATACCGGCCTGGCCAAATTCTTGTTCGCCCGGTCAGTTCACGCTACAGCGTCGGCGACCAGACCCCCGAAATCCCGTTTTTCTTTGGTCACTGTAGCTTTCCTTGCTGGCGGGGCAGGCGGTGGTGCGCTTTACGGCTACCAAGCCTATCAACATCAGAAGCTATTAGAACAAAAAAAACCGATTCTTAATTCTGACGATTCGGATGACAATTATATTTTGAATGCTGCTCCGCCATTTCAGCCTTCAAGAACAGTAATAACAATAATAACATTATATTATTAATGTATTTTAATTCTACTGTTTTGCGTCTAAGAATGCGTCTTGTATTGCGTCATTTAAATCCTGCAAATAAATAGATTATAAATAATTCGTATGATTTTTTAATTTCTTTTTAATGTTGTACTCTATATAAAAATAAATAAATTGTTTAATTTTTTTATTTTCAGGTTCTCTTCCCAATGGACACATCAGGCTTGAAAATTACACTTTATCAGTATCAAACTTGTCCGTTTTGCTGCAAGGTAATATTGTAAAAAAATCATTAAATTGCTAAAGAAATGTTACTGGATTTTTTATATGATTTTTTATTATTCTCCATAATAATTGCTGGGAGAAAAACGAGAAAAAATGAAAAGGAGTATTTTTTTAAACAATACCGAATTTTTGAAGCATATTATTAAATTCAAAAAATGAAAATTAAATGGGAAAAAATAATTAAAATATATCCATAGGTACGAGCAATGCTTGACTATTACGGGATCTCCTACAACGTCGTGGAAGTGAATCCTGTGCTGCGAACGCAATTAAAATGGTCCACAAACTACCGAAAAGTCCCAATCCTCATAGTGGAAACTCCGGATGGGAAAGTTTTACAACTGAAAGACAGCTCGATGATCATCAGTGCGCTGTTTTCTTATTTTAAGAATCCGAGTAAAATTGCTGAAGGGGATGACAATCTTCTCAAAGTTGTGAAGTGTTATCCTACTGTGAAATTTGCGGTAAGTGACTAAATGCGTGTGGATTATTAAATTACGGTTGAATTTGAATTAATATAATCTGGAGGTGATTTTTATGTTGCTGTCAGTTTATTTTTTGTAATTTCACTCTTAATTTGTTTTTTCCAATTTATTAATTATTAAAGATTTAATTAATTTAATTTTACTCAGGACGAAGAAGGACAAACTCAATCAGAAATCCTCAACAGATATTTTCTTATGAATGAAGAAGGCATTTCTAAGGACGATGTTCTTTCCGAAAGAAAGTGGCGGAAATGGGCGGACTCCGTATTTGTCCACACACTCTCCCCGAATATTTACAGGACTTTACCCGAGGCCGTGGATTCCTTTAGGAATTTCGATAAAGTATTTATTTAGATTAGCTGTTGTTAATTTTTGTATTTATTTTTATAATATTTCGTGTATTTATTTTTGTATTTATTTTTATAATATTTCGTGTATTTATTTTTGTATTTACTTTTGTAATATTTCGTGTATTTGTTTTTGTATTTACTTTAGTAATATTTCGTGTATTAATTTTTGAATTAATTTTTGTATTAATTTTTGTATTAATTTTTGTATTAATTTTTGTATTAATTTTTGTATTAATTTTTGTATTAATTTTTGTATTTTTTTGCATTTAATATTTGTATCTTTAATTCGTATTTTACAGGTTGGCGAATGGGACAAAAACTTTGCTGGCTGGGAGCGAAGTCTCGTAATTTACGTTGGAGCTTTTGCCATGTGGATGATTGGGAAGCGACTGCAGAAGCGTCATAATTTGAAAACCGACGTCCGACAAAGTCTGTACGATGAGAGCGACTACTGGATGAAAAGTATTAAAAAGAATGGGAAGGGGGACTTTATGGGCGGGAAAAAACCGAACCTCTCGGACTTGGCTGTGTACGGAGTCCTGAACAGCATTGAGGGTTGCGAGGCCTTCGATGATTTAGCCAAGAATTCCAACATTATTAGTCAATGGTATCGGAAGGTGCAGCTGCATTTAAAAAACCCACCGAGTCAAGTCGAAATTGTGGTTTGAGACCTTCAAAACCCATTTCACTATACATAAATATAGAAAATAATTGTTAAAAACCATGAAAATGTGTGCTTTTAAGCATGGAAACAAAGATGTTATTAGTCTGAAATAAATGCATTATTTAATTCAAAAACAATAATAATAATTTGGAATTGTTTTTAACAACCGAGTTCACAGAATTGATTTTACAACCAATTTTCACAAAATAATTCCAATCCAACCAAACACTTTTGCATTCAAACCGTTGAATTTTGTAAACTATTTTTAGATAAATTAAATTTAAGAAATGATTGCATTTTTCTTATAAAACGTTGAACTTTTATAACTTAAACTTATTGTAAAAAATTTAATGCGGCAGGACAATATTTTTATTTCTTCAGTCCAAAATTACCACTGGTATTGGCTTCCCAGCGGATTTCGTCGACGATTGAGCGATTGGTTCTGTAGACATGAAAAAATCCGGAAGAATATTTACTTGAATTAAATTAGGCCGCCTTGATGGCAGCGGCGGACTTTTAAAAGGAACAACAAAAGCTGCTGGCTCAGGCAAATCCATGTAAATTGAGGTTTCAGGTTCCTCTTGAGGGATTTCCATAACTTCTGGAGAGCCGTCGTCGCCTTCATCGGGAATGACAACAACTTCTGGCGAGTTGTGACACAAATCTGTACTCTTTTCAGGAAATTCAAAATAATTTTCCTTGTAATATTCTTCGTCTTCACTTTCTTCTGACGAACTATCAGACTCAGATTGGGATTCGTTACTTTCGAGCAAATAGAACCATTCCTTGCAGAGCGTTGAGAGTTCTTCAGTCATTTTCCAAGTTCTGAGCAATAAATATGTCACACAATCAAAATTTCTATTAAGATCAAACAACCAACAAACTATCAAACAAAAATACATAAAATTTGAGTACAAAAACAAGAAAATTGTACTATTTTTTAAGAATTATTAATAGTATCTTTACAAATCAACTAAATTAAAAATTTCATTTATTTCATATAAATATTACATAAAAATAAAAACGTATATAGCCAATTGTTAATACTCACGCTGGGAAATATAAATTCATTTGGTCCAGGAATGCAGCACTAGCTCCTGGAGTTCTCGGATCCTCAAAACTTTGTTCAGTCAAATTCGCCAGTAGCCCCAGCGCTTCCTTTAATTTCGCCACCATCCGGAACTCACAAAGCTCTGAAGGCCATAAATACTTGCGGATTTGGGTTTTCGACCAGAAAGAAAACTAGAAAATGTTAAAAACATGATTTCATTACTTAACACTTAATTTTGGATTGCAATTTTTATTAAATTTTGTAATACATTTGGTATCAAATTTTGTACTGGATTTTGCATTAGATTTGGTAGTAAACTTTATTATTTGGTATCAAAAGTACAACATTTGCTTTCAAATTTCGTATTACATTTTGAATAAAATTTAGTATTAAAGTACTAAATGTTGTATTAAATTTTGAATCAGATTTTGTGACATAAAAATCAAATACAATTTGCTAATTTTCCATTCAAGTAATCTCAATGCAAAATAATTCGGAATTTTACAAATGTATTTTTGAACTAATCAGAGCTGTCCAAAATACATGCCCTCAAAATACAAATCACAAAATACATTTCTGATCAAATGAAAATCAAAGTTACAAAATATAAAATACATTTGCTTTACGGCAAAATACAAATTCCTATTTCCATTTCAATAAAATACAAGTTACAGAATACGTTTTTTTCCACGAAAATTCAAAATACTTGAATGAAGTCCTAAAAATACATGCAAAATATACATTTAAGACAAAACGTCCGAATTTCGTTTGATTTTTTTGGGATAAAACCCATTAAAATTGCTGCAAGAACGAGTACATGTGTGGAAAATACAGCGGCATTACCCAATGATGAGTTGTTGGATGCTCAAAATACAAATTACAAAATACATTTTTAAAATCGGTCAACGTCAAAATACATAATACTTTTATAACTTAAAGAACTTCAAAATACAAAAATGTATTTTAAATACGTATTTTAAACAGCTCTGAAACTAATTCAAATCAATAAAAAATAAATACCTGATTTAAAAACAAATTGGAATTCAAATAAAGTCCTTGAATCCAAGCTTGAACACATGGTCGTACAACTTCTTCACTAGATTCTTTCGCCCAATGAAGAATACCCTGTAGGAAGTACAAGTGAACTTGAAAACTTGTCGAAAAAATAGTCGAGTGACGAAGGTAAGTATCTATTGATTTAAATGCTGTTTCTTGGTCTTCAACCGTGCCACCGACCAAAGTCCGAATGTAAACTACGATCAACTGCTCGTGAAAGGCATTTAATTCCAGGGAGATTTTGAGGTAGTGTAGCGCCTCACTCCGGTTAAACTGTATTCAATTACAATTTACAAAAAAAATATTATTAATTGATTAAAAAATGTTTTGTCTATAAATACTCGTAAATTTTTTAGAAAATAATTACATCACAATTCAACAATTTGAATTGAATGAATTATTTAGCTTTAGGAAATAATTATTACCGTCCTCAAAGCCTTAAATGCTTTTGAAATAGCTGCCTCCGGGTTTCTCGGCTGAATCACCATGGCCTTCTTCAGGAAATAATTTGACAGGTCGCTTGCGTCTTGCTTGGAAAAAAGGTCGTAGAATATCAAAATATCTTCTTCATGCTTAATGTCTTTTAAATGCATTTCCACAGTGTCCGTCCGCCTTGTTAAGAGGTTCGGGAGGTTTTTGTAGCTGTAAAAGCGGCTGAGGAATGTTAAAAGCTCCAGTGCCAATGGTTTTGACGACGTTTCCATATTGTGGAGGTCCCTGAATTTTACAATTTAATTTACATTGTCATTTGATTAATAATGTATAATTGCTATTTAATTACCATTGCCATTTGATTAGCATTGCCATTTAGTAAACATTTCCATTTAGTTAACATTTTCATTTAGTTAACATTTCCATTTAGTTAACATTTCCATTTAGTTAACATTTCCATTTAGTTAACATTTCCATTTAGTTAGCATTGCCTTTTGATTAGCATTGCCTTTTGATTAGCATTGCCATTTAACTAGCATTGCCATTTAATTAGCACTGCCATTTAATTAGCATTGCCATTTAATTAGCATTGCCATTTAATTAGCATTGCCATTTAATTAGCATTGCCATTTAATTAGCATTGTCATTTAATTAGCATTGCCATTTAATTAGCATTGCCATTTAGTTAGCATTGCCATTTGATTAGCATTGTCATTTAAATAGCATTGCCATTTAATTAGCATTTCTCTTTAATTACCATTGCCACGTAATCCCCATTGTCATTTAATTAACAATAGTCCCATTTAGTGAACACAGTGGGATTTTTCAAAAAAAAAATAAAACTCACTGAAATTCCAAATGCACAAACTGTGCAATGTCATCGACGTCCGTCAAAATTTCCCCAAGAATTTCAATCCTCGGTTTCCTGTCGTCAGTTCTCATCCAATCAAAGAGTGTCTGGCCCAAAAGAACCCGGACGGCTAAATTTGACGGTTCCAAATCCAAGGCCTTCCTCAAAAAATCCATTTCCATTTTCTTGGGCTTCACAATGGGAATATTATTCTGATGCCTCTTCAGCCGATGGAACAAACAGCAGAGAAGTTGCCATTCTGGAACATTTTCCTCCCTCAAAATTGCAATGAGCAATGGACAATTATCCAAATCTTTAAATAACAAATGGAAACAGAGTTTTACAGCGTAAATTTCTTTTTGTGCTTGGGGATTCATGTTCAACCAATAATAATTTTCTTGATTTTTGTTGGACAAATTATTTCCTCGATTTTTGTTCAAAATTTCATTTCCTCGTCCGAAGTTTCCCAAAGGATCAAGCGTATGTAACAGACTTTGAATGAGGAAATAAAATCCTTCAAGATTGTAGAACTGCCTTAAATCTTTGGCGTATAATTCAAGCAAGGATTTTAATTTGCAGAGATCAGAAAGTGCTTTTTCGAAATGTTCAGGGTCGTCTTCCTCAGCTAAAATTAGTGAATTCAGGAGGAACATGAGGAGGAACTTTGTCGGCTGGGTTTTTAAAGTTTGACCATAATAATTATTATTAGTAGAAGAATCGCAATACAATTCGAGGTCGCTTTGGATCAAAGATGCTAGGTCGTGTTTTTTGATCGAACAGAGATTGCTATACCAATCCATGAGAGTTCCTGGGAATGGGAGATCCTCTGGAAGTATTGGTTCGATGGATTTTTTCCGTTTTTTTTTCTTTTTGTTCCTGTTGGAAGCTTCTTCAAGCTTTGATGATTCTTCCTGAGGTTCTAGTTCGATATGAGAAATCTTAGGAGATTTATTAGGTGAGTTTTCCCCCGTTTCTGGGTCATTTTGATCAATTCTTTGCAATTTAGTAATACTTTCTTGATTTTCCAGGTCACTTTCAGTGATTCTTTGAGATTTCGAAGATTTTTCTTGAGCTTCTGTAACCATTTCAGCAATTGTTGGAGATTTACGCAAATTTTGTTTCATTTCTTGGTCGATTTTAGAAGATTTAGATGTTTCTTGAATTTGTTGGTCAATTTTGGCGATTTTAGATGATTTAGGACAGTTTTCTGGAGAATCTGAATGAGATTTTTGCGTTTTAAGAGAACGATTTTGTTCGATTTCTGTTGAATCTTTAATTTCGCTGGGATTTTGTGTAATAATTGGTGTCATCGTTTCTTTTCGAAGCAATCCCGTGCAATTGTGTGATTCTGCTGGAATGTCTTCGTTGTTTACGGAATTTTCCAGAAAATTTGCAGGATCTTCTAGCATTTTTATTCCGTTTTCTATCGTTTCGGTCTTTGTTGATGAAATTGTTGGTGCTGCCTTTAACGTTTCTTCAGCAGGGTTTTTAATTTTCCTTAAATCTTCTTCAGATTCTGAATCACTTTCCGTCGAAGCTTCTTCAAATTCCGTAGATACTTCGTCGGTTTCAACGCCTGATGAGCTATCGTAATTTTCTGGAGATCCGTCTTCTTCGCTTAAATCATTCTGAATATTTGTATTTGTTTCCCTTCGTATTAAACCATTTTCGTCTGTTTGCAAACGATTTTCCCACATTTCCACACAATCTTCTTCAATTTCCTGTCCTTCTAAATTTTTCAGCAAATCTTTCGCCTGGGTTTCAAAAGATTCCGACAATGGCTTTTGGCCGTTTTGAATAATTTTCAATTGATTTGGCTCCATTTTTACGTGAAATTGTGCCAAATTTATCGCTTCTTATCCAATTTTCACCAGAAAAACAAATTCACTTGAGCATATTCTGTGCGCCTGCAATTTAAAAATTACAAAATGAATTACTCATAAATTACTTTTTTATAACTTTTAGAGTATAAAATAATTATTTTATTTTGTACCAAATCTAATTTTGCATATGGATTTATTCATTTACGTTGTTACTGTTTTCGCTACAATTTATTGTAATATTCAAAATTTACTACGATTTTAGGAATAAAGTAGGCCAAACAAATAAATGGACATGTTAACAAATGTTTCCACATTTTACCATTTTAATTCAAAAATATAAAATTTAAACGCTTTTACTAAATTTTTCTAGACTAGAAGGAATAATTTATTTTCAAAAGTTGTAATTTAATTGACAACCATTTTTACGAAATTCATTTTGAAAATCTGAATTTCAATAAATTATATACGTTCAAAAATACTAAATAATTTGTATATAATAATTTGTAGAATTTAAATTCCAATAAATTATACAAAAACCTAAAGAATTTTTATAAAATAATTTTTAGAATTTAAATTTCAATAATTTGTAAAATAAATTATTGCTCTTTTTTTTAAATTTCGAAGTGAATTTCAATGCAATCGAAATTAAAAAAAACAATGACAATTTTTTTGTAAAATGATTTAGGCCCATGAATTTCAATAAATTATGGGACAAAACCCAGAATATTATAAAATTTGCTTGGAAGCAATTTTGTTGTAACTAATTCATTGGTAATTATTTATAATTGTAAATATAATTTTAATTTCGTCCACTCACACTCTCACACACAAAGAATTCACCTTCTCAACAATAAAGCCAAGGCCTCATCAAGGTTAAAAAGCATGCAAAACCTCACACTCACATCAAAAATTTCTCTATAAATTTATTTTTTCGGATTTATTTTTATTATATCTACACTGGAAAGATTCCTGAAACGGGATCTCAACAATGAACGCCAGAATTTATATAACAAAATAAAAATGATTTATTCAATTTTAGCATCAACACAGGAAATGGTGGAAAATGTGTCGTCCTGGTCTGAGTCCTGAATCTGCGCTGTATGCACTTGGATTGAAAAATGCGGAAATACAAAAATAAAATACTTTGGCTTGGCACATGTAATATTCAGACAACTAAAAAAATACAAAATAATTAGATTATTAACAATGTAATTGTAATTAGGTTACATTAATTATTATTCAATTATTTTCTATTTATCGTAAGAAAAGATTTTAACTTAAAAAGAAAAAAAAACAAGAATAAATTGTTAAGTTAAGGTCGAATTTATCAATTGTCAATAAAATAAATATCCCGCTCTTTATGCATTTAACAAACAGAGATTCTAAAAGATGCGCTGAATATTCGGTGGGAAAGTTTGAATTGTTTGTGATATGCCATGTGCTCTGCTTCTGCTCTTTTAAAAGGTTTTAGTAAGGAAACACGTTGTCAATTAATTATTCAAATTTCAAAAGCTACTCTTGTTAACGCATTGATTCGCACATTAATTATTATGAATTGTTAATAATAATGCGATAGTTGATTATATAATTACTGCAATTAATTCTAAATGCTAATTTTGATGTTTTCATTGTAGTGACAATTCTTTGTAAATAAATAAATGAAAAATAAAAAATAATCAATCTTTGTGAAGAATTAATAATTCTATTTACGGAATACAAATTTCAGTATTGACAATACATTCTTCAAGGCTGGTTCAAATATTATATTACTTCCGGCATCATCTCATTGAAATAGTAAGTATTTAATTTTTAAATATTAATTTGCGTATTAATTGTTGTATTAATTTTTGTATTAATTGTTGTATTAATTTTTGTATTAATTGTTGTATTAATTTTTGTATTAATTTTTGTATTAATTTTTGTATTAATTGTTGTATTAATTGTAGTATTAATTTTTGTATTAATTTTTGTAGTATTTTTTTTAGTAATTTTTGTAGTAGTTTGAGCATTAGTTTTAATTTGGCTGTAGTTCGATAATTGGGGAACTTTGTATTAATTTTGTATTAATTTTTTGAATCATTTATTTTTTATTTTTGTTCCAGATGAAAAGCAAGCGCTTCCAGCGCAAGTCCGGGGGTTCCGGTGGTCCATCGAAAGGTCAGCGGAAGAGCACTTCCTACAGGAAGCCTGGTGGCCTAAAGCGGCTGGAACGAGGGAAAGCAGCCCCGGAAATGCCAAATAAATTCGTCAAAGAAGAGCCGAAGGTCACGAATCCATTTGAAGTGAGACTGAATAAAAGGAAGCAAGATGTTCTGGGGAAGGTTCAGCGTTTTGAAAAGGGAATGCCCGGAGTTTCTAGAGCTAAAGCTAATGAGAAGGTATTTTAAAATATAATTAATTTAATAATAATAATATAATTTTGTATTTTTAACTTGTCTATTTTCAATTTAAACTAAACAGTAAATAATTTATAGTAAATTCATGAAATAATCATACTTGTTTTTTTTTCTCCAGCGCCGCGCGACTCTACTCAAGGAATATAAACAACGGAACAAGACGAACGTTGTGATTGACCGGCGGATCGGCGAGAAAAATAAGGCGATGCCGGAGGAGGATAAATTTATACGGAGAGCTGCGGTTGAAAAGACTCGGCAATATAAAAAAGTAATTTAATGAAATATTAAATTAAATCATGGTGTTTTGCATTTTTACATTCTGAAATTCTGTAAAGGATTTTTATTTACAAAGTGTTTAATTCATAATTCCAGAAGTCCATTTTCTCCCTCGGAGAGGACGACGAGCTGCTGACCCACAAAGGGAAACCTTTGGTCAGCATCGATCGTTATGAAGATCCTAGGGACCAGTCTGATTCTGAAGATGAACTGCTTAGCGGTAAGATCTACAGTGTTATATTTTATTATTTTAATTAATATTTGTATTATTTTTTTTATTTATGTTTTTTGCATTTATGTTGTAATAATTTTGCTTTAATTGTTTTTATTTTTATATTTATGCTGTATTAATTTTGTAATTATTTTGTATTAGTTTATTTTTAAATATTTTGTATTAATTTATTTTGTAAATATTTTTTATTAATTTATTTTGTATTTATTTTGGAATAATTTTTTCGTATTCATTTTGTATTAATTTAGTTTGTGTTAATTTATTTCATATTTATTTTGTAATAAGATTGTATTTGTCTATTATTTTTGTATTTTATGTTTTATTAATTTGGAAATTTATTTCGTATTAATTTTAGAATTATTTATTTTATTTTATATTAATTTTTGATTTATTTATTTTCATTTATGTACATTTATTTGTATTGATTTTTAATTTATTTTCATTTTGTCCTGCCCCTTAAATTTTGCAGAAGCCTTCGTCGGTGATGCAAATTTCGGCGGGAATTTCCTCCGCGTAAAGAAAAATTCTGACGACGACGGCGACGAAGAACAAGAAGAAGAATTATTCAACGAAGATGGGACCCCTGCAAAAAAGAAGTCCCGGGACGAAATAATTGCGGAGCTCATCCTAGCGTCCAAGAAACGAAAATTCGAGAAAGCTAAGGAAAGCGATGAGAATTACGAGAAGATTCAAGATTTGGACAATGAATTTAAATCCCAAGAATTTAAAAATCTCCTTAATCAACTGCAAGCGCCTAAGAAAACTAAAGAAAATAAAGATCTCTCACCGGATCAACTGTTGGCGAAAATTCGTGAAGAAAATTCCCAAATAGAAGCAGCAGAAAAAACATTTAAAATACCCGATATCCCACCGGCAAAAAAAGAAAAATCCAGTAATGACAATAAAGTGGCGGGAAAGAATGTGGAAAACGAAAAATCAATTGTGGCTGAAAAACCCAAAATTCAACTTGGAAAACCGGAAAAAATTGATTATGATCGTCTAGTCCGCGAACTCCAATTCGAAAAGAGAAAAGCTCGCCCGTCAGATCTCCCTAAAACAGCAGCCGATCAAATCCAAAATGATCGGGAAGAATTGGCGGAGCAATTGAGTGAATTGAATTTTAAACCGGAATTAAAATCGGAACTGGAAGCGGCAATAAATGTTGTTTTTGAAGCTAAAGGGGGCGACAAAACAAAATTGCAAGACGTGCTTTCTGGTTTAATTGGATTTTACTTGAAATATTTGGAATATTGGGAGAGTGGCAAGGAAGACAAAATTAGCATTTTTTCCGGAACTTTTAAGGATTTCTGTGATGTTTTGCTCCCGCAAATGTATTCGCTCTTTGTGGCAAATTCCGTGGGATGCACGAAAAGATATTTGGAGCACTTGACTCAGTCACAGGAGGATTTTCAGAAAAAGAAAACTAAGCCGGTTGCTACTCAAGCGGTAAACTATTTTTTTAATGTTTTAAAAAAATTAATTATTAAAAATAATAATAACCATTTTAAATTGGATTTTACGTGGTGAAATTATAACAAGCTTTATTTATATATTATCACGTTTTTTTAAATAAACTAATAAATTTTATGATACAAATTATATTTTTGAAATTTAATTTTTGTTTTTAATTAACTACAGATCGCCTTGTTACTCCTCTGCCCAAAAATCTTCCCAACTACGGAAAGCCGCAATTTCGTCATGAGCCCTGCTTCTAATTTATTGCTGGAAATTATCGCGGAAGGGAAAATGGCAACGGCCCAGGCAGCATTTAGAATTTTGCACTGCGTCTGTATTTTTTACGAGGTATTTTTTTAAATTTCATCTATTTTGAATTTTTTTGTTGATTTTGTGATAATTTTGTATTAATTTGTGTATTGGTTTCGTAATAATTTTGTATTATTTTCTGTATGAGAATTTATAATAATTTTTGTATTATTTTTTTATTAGATTTTATAATTATTTTTGTATTAATTCGTGTATTATTTTTTGTATTATTTTTTGTATTAATTTTTGTATTGAATTTTGTAGTAATTTGTGTGTTAAATTTTGTAATTATTTGTGTTTATTATTTTTGTATCAATGTTTGTTTTATTTTTTGTGTTATTTTTTCGATTAGATTTTATATTATTTTTGTATTAATTTTTGTATTAGATTTTATAATTATTTTTGTATTTATTTTTGTATTAGATTTTATAATCATTTTTGTATTTATTTTTGTATTAGATTTTATAATCATTTTTGTATTTATTTTTGTATTAAATTTTGTATGAATTTTTGTTTGACTTGAATTATATTTTGTAGCTTCAATTCATAATTTGTTGTTGTTTTATTTTCAGTTTGTCCAGGAATCAAAGCGCTACGCTCCAGAAATAGTCAGTTTCCTCTGGTCGATTCTCCTCTGCTTCTGCCCTCGGAGTCCACGAAACACAAACCTGATTACACCAAACGTTCGGAAAATCCGTGAAACGCTCTCAGCTTTGCCAGCAGTCTCAGAAGAAGATCAGTCAGAAGGGGGAGAAGTCTCTTCATCTGACTCCGAATCCGGAAAATCCACCAAATCTAAAATAAATTCCGCAGGCCAGCAACAATTTTTAGCTCTCGCATTGGAACTCCTTGAAAAATATATTATCCTATGGGAGTATCTGCCGTCTTCCCCGGAAATATTCAATCCACTTGCTCAAACTATGGAGGAAATGAGTGTTGGCAAGTTTCCTGCTGCTGTTGGCAATAAATTAAAGAAAATTAAGGAGCTCATTAGGAATTTGAAGGGAGACCGGCAGTTTTTGAGGATTGCTGCGGAAAGGCCAAAACCTTTAAGACTTTATGAACCTTTAATTGAGGAAGAGTAAGTTTTTTTATTGAACTGATGTTAAAATTATGATTCTTTTTTAATTTTATATTTGTTTGTATCAATTTTTGTGTCAATTTTTGCATAATTTTTTGTATCAATTTTTTGTATCAATTTTTGTATCAATTTTGTATCAATTTTTGTATCAATTTTTGTATCAATTTTTGTATTTATTTGTTTTTTGAATATTATTGTTGGTATGAAGTTTAAATAATTATTTTTATGTTTTAAAGCTTTGACGGCACCCGAAAACGAAGAATGCCTCGCCAGCAGCAGGAAGAAGCTCGTTTGGCTCATAAGGTTAAAAAGGAATTTAAGAGCGCCGTGAGGGAAATCAAGAAAGACACGGCATTCTTAGCAAGGCAACAACTTCGAGACCAAATGTCACTGTACGTCTTTTATTTAGTATTTTGTTTTTGTTATGTAAACACTAATTTATCAATGTCATAATTTATTTTAATAATTTTGATTCTGATTTTTATATTTCTTTAATTTGTATTTGTTTGTACAGGGACGCCGAGCGAAAGCGCAAGGTCAAGGAGCTCCTCGGTTCGCTGGCAAATCAGGAAGGAGACTATCAGAAGCTAAAACGGACGAAGAAATAAAAAATATTATTTTAACAATAATTATTATTACTCAAATATTTTTTTCCAATTTGTTCTATTCTTCATGTTTTTATTATTATGGTATTCCCTATTTGATTCGTGATTAAATAAAATAAAATCATTGAAATATTCTTTGTTTGTTACATATTTATAGAAATCTCCCTCCCATTTCAGCGTTTAAATTGCAATTTAAACGGCAGGATATCCCATGTTGTTGCACTGAATTGTTTCGGTTCGGTGGTGGATATCCCATCTTGCATTTAGGTTTATGTAACTATTAATGAGGATAGCCCACTTTGCTTCCACCGATGAGTCGTTAATTTTAAGCTCTCTTGGCTGGAACGGGGTAACTTGAGATTCCCATATAATGAAGACTGAAAACATACCAACCGCCGTGATGATAACCCATCCTGCATTTTAGAAAAAAATGAAAATAGCACATTTGCACCTTACCTAGGGATAAGTCTACTTAATAAACTCGTCGTCCTTAGAAGGAATTAAGAAGACTGGTGTAATTAAGAATGAACCCTTCCTGCACTTAAAATGATTTTGTGGATAATCGATTTTGTACTTCGGAAAAAATCAAAATAACACACCTTGCAGCTCAAATAATGATATTTTACTTTTAAATATTTGAATTTTATAGCTAATTTTATACTTAGCTTTATTTTATACTCATTTTCTATTTATTTTCTATTTATTTCACATTATTTCTTTGAATGAAGTGTCGCGGAGAAGCGCAAACGTTCTTTTGGACTGCCTTTTACGTAGATAGCGTTATTTTATTACAGCGTTTTTTACATTTATAAAATACAGTCCGTCCAGAGGTTTATACTTACCTTTTATACAGCTTTGCCTTTAAGTAACAATAATAAAGAACTCTGCTTGGTTTGTTTCCCAATGTAACATGTGCCTTTTTAGTATTAAGCTTATTCCCATAGAGTCTTTTACCATTAATTCGCCATGGGAATTTCGTGGTATGAACGGCGGAGGAGTCTTTTTCTTTCCCTCGTTCCTGTACAGTACTCGTCTACTCGTATAGTTCATATTTGATAGCACAGCCGTATCCAAGCCCTGGGTTGTGAATTGTGAATTAATAAAAAGGCAGGTAATAATTATATAAGCCGGATTTGATAAGAAAAGAGCACATAGGATTTTCTTAGGGAATAAGACTCTTAAACAATAAAGTTTTCGAGTAAGAGAATTTCTAATACAAAATAAATGTAATAAAATTTATGTGCAATTTAGCCAAAAGTGGAACATTTTAATAATTTAAAATCCTTGGAGCAATTTTACCACTTGACTTCTTCCAAAAAAACCTTTGAAATATTTTGTATAATAAATAATAAAATAAATAATAAAATAAATAATAAAATAAATAATAAAATAAATAATAAAATCAATAATAAAATAAATAATAAAATAAATAATAAAATAAATAATAAAATAAATAATAAAATAAATAA
>JAQGAK010002903.1:0-17444 GCA_034696945.1 Lipothrix lubbocki
ATAATAATAATAAATAATAATAATAAATAATAATAATAAATAATAATAATAAATAATAATAATAAAAATAAATAAATAACTACTTTTAAAAGAGTCTCCATCAGTACTTTGGACTCCTTCTCCAAATAAAAGAAATTCGGGATCCCAAATTCATCCCACATTTCTTGATAATTTTGTAAAATCGCATTTAAATTCGGTCGCAATGCTAAATTAAATTCGTCATCGATTCCAAAAGCAAAGCCAATAACTGCCCAAAGATGGTTCCAGCCTAGCAGCTCCTCCTCCGAAGCTCTCATGATCTCCAGTATCCTAGGCATGATAAAGGGCAACCCACCGAACATAAACTGAGCCATTGTCATGCTAAATTGAGAAAAAGGGACATAATTTCCTTGGTAAGTAACTATAGATTTTGGAAATCGGCGCCTTTCTTCCGGGATCTTATCCATCAAGTCCAGATTAACAGCTTCCCACAACTTCTCATCAACACTGCGATTGGCATAAAAATCTTCATCCACCAATCCTCTCCCACTCTTAAGCCTTTCCGCCATTTGTTCACTAGCTTTTCTATGGATACTTCGAATCTTGTTGATACTCTGAGTCGCGATTTTATTATCCTCTGATATTAAATCATAGTCGTACCAGAGCCAAATATGCTTTAAGTTTGCCAAGTTTCTTCGAATGGCAGCGTCTCTAGTGTCCGATTTTCCCGTCGTGGATAGGATTTGAGCTCCTTCCTTACCAGCGAATGACAAGACGGCTCCCAAGTAGTGACAATAAGAGATTATTGCAAGGTTCTCCGTCGCAAATTTTTGACCGAGCTTGTACAAAGTATAGTTTAACCATGGTGGAGAAATTGATGAAGTTCTGTCTGAAAAGCCAAGTCCAATGCCTGAAACGACGTCGTTTAGTTCCAGTGAGCATGTTGGAATAGATGGTGGCTTGAAAGATCCATCACCATCACTGCTATAAAATAATGAAACTTTTTTGTAATAATATTAGTGTTAAATCTTTATAATAATTAACAAATAAATAATTAAACAATAATATAGATAAATATTAGATACATAATTAAGAATAAATAAATACTAAATAAATAAATAACAAAAAATTAATTAATAAACAAATATGTAAAGTAAAGTAATAAATACATTTATACAAACCTCTTCGTAGCACAGAACGGTGATCGGACGTCAGAATTGCAGGAGCTAGATGAGCTGCAAGTCTCTGTGTGCCCCACCACAAGTTCAAAAATCGTTATTATTAGTGCAGCCGTCGTAATACAACCTACTAGATTAATATTTATTTTGATCAACATTGCTGCTTGGTTGTTTAATAAATAAACGACGAGATGTTGTTCCTCTCTACGATATGAGTTAATGCAATGAAGTCCAGCATTGAAATAGTAGGATTGGATATATTTCAGAGCTAGTAAAAGGTGATTTCCGCAATATTAGAAAAAGTGTAAAATAATACGATTTCACAAAAACAATAAACTAAAATTGTATTTACTTCACTGTGTTCATGTACCTGTTCTAATTTTTGAAGTACATTCATCAGAAGTCACAAGTTTCATCAAATTTGATTTTCACATTATTATAGAAGTATAGGAACAAATACTCCCGACGATATTGCATGTGTAACTTCTCAACCCATTTTTCAAACATGTATGTGACATGTGACTATTGTGAGCATGCTGACAAAATATAAATCCAATGGTGATACTATACTATTTTACTGGGCAGGCTTGTCAAAAGTTGTCAGTTGTCATCATCATGTTTAAAATTCTGTCACTTTTTGCACTTTGAAGAGGGTGAGTGAAAAGAATTCTGACAGCTGTAGATATGATTTCCAGGAAGTTCCATATAGGCATTATGTTATTTTTGTGACATTCCTAAACTCAATGCATGTCACAGTTTTTAATTTTTTTATTGAGCTGCCGCCTGCATTTGTTTTAACCAATAATTTACAACAGAAGCTTTTACGTACATGTATTTAGCTTTAGTTTTTATTGTTCATTGCAAAAAGAATTTATTTCTTGATACTAATCAACAGGTTTATTATTTACGCGGAAACGATGCCGCTGGCCTGGAATCAGATCACAACGATGGGAATGGATTTGGTCGAATAAGCGAACCCATTTGTTTGCAACTGAAATATTAAATAATTATTTTAATATTGATAAACGAGTATTATGTATTATATTATATGTAACAATAATAATAAAAATTATATTTATTCCCTATCTGTAAAAACTTTTATTAAATTAATTTGTTATCAAACATCTCTTACTCCATTTCCTTCCCAACACAACAGGACAAGCGCCATGGAAAGTGCTGAAGTCGGGCTCCCCGTCTTTGTAAATTCCGTACCAAAATACAGCGGAGCCTTTAGTGGGCAAGGCTGCTACTCGACCTTCTGTGAAAGCTGTTTGACCTCCAAGCTCTGGCTCGTCCAGCTATATTTTAGTGACACAAAAATAAACAGAATTAAAATTCCTTTCAAATATTTTGTGTTTTCAAAGGTTATTTACTTGTAAAATTTATTTTTGAGTATTTGTGAATCAAAAAATATAATCAATAAATACTATTTTATTAGAATACTTACGTAATACAGGAAAGTAGCAATACGCTCGCCTTTAACATCTTCACCAAATCCTTTGACGATAAGCTGGGACAAATAGCAAAATGCAAAAGCCATTATCAAAAGTTGTTATTATTATGATAACTTTGTTATGTGAGTTACTTACAATTAAAAGTATTCTTTTAGTTAAATGAAAAAAAAATATTTATTAAAAAAGTATTTAATTCAAAAAATCTTACAGCATCTAAATGCGCTTCATAATGCCCTCCAAAAGTGTAACTAGCAACTTGGAGTTCGTCAGAGGATGACGCCTTTACAGTTAACCCCGTCAATTTTTCCACAGTCTTAGAAAGATCACCAAAGGTCGGATCACCGCAGTCATCAACCCAACCATTAACTGAAGTTCGGATCATCTTCGACAGGATGCTCGTTCCAGGTTGATCTGGATTGGTATTTACGATGGTGGACTGTCCCAGATTCTCTTTCACAATGTCCTTAATCTGTTGCGTTTTCTTCTCACCGATGACGTCGTAAATTTGGACGACATCTGGATCCCTTGCTAGCAACTCCATCTTGAGCGGACCGATGCTCCAGAATGCGTGACTTTTGCTCTCGTACCAACAAAATAGCTTCGATTTTTCTTCTTCCGTCTGTAAAATAGATAGAATAAAATAGGAATTTATCGGTTATTAATAATAATTTAATTTAATAAATTAATTTAAAAATATTTAATAAAAATTTACATCTCCAAAATCATGAAGATTATGGAACAGTATATTTATAATACATTTTATTTATATTTATTTAATTTAGCATTTACCAATAAACTGTTCTTAGAGCACAGAGCATTAAATTTGATATGTAATGCACCAGGTTCTGCCGATTTCTCGTATCTTGATTCCAACAAATCTCTCTGGCGAAACCGAGCTCCTTTGCATGTTCCCGACTTCATAATTGGCCATACCAGTCTGTGGAAGAAATTTTGACTGAAGAGATCTCGGGAATTGAAATGCTCGTCGTGCTAACAGAATTTAAAAACAAAATCAAATTCAACATTATGTTATTATACCCTCATATCCAATTATAATGAACGGCTTTACTATACATGTAGTTTAATTTCTGACACTAGAATAAATATTTTGTTACCTCTAGGACAGCTTCCTCCAAAAGCGCCAGAACCAGAACTTGGTCAATTGACAAATCCTTTTGTGCTTTGGAATAAGCAACTTCTAGCCACTCGATTGCTAAGGAATAAAAACCATTTTTTAATCCCTCGCCTGCGATTTCGTAGCAATGAACGGCCTTCAGGGATGTTCCGGTATTTACGTCACCCATGATTCCATCTGCAAACTTTAAGAATCGTTTTTAACAATTGCAAGGAGAATTGTGTAAAACAAAAAAACTAATGTAATTTAACATTGATTCATTTAAAAAATATCTTTACTTCAAAATAGACTTACGGATTCTGGAAGATAATTGTAGACATGGTTGATACGAATAATTCCTATTGCTGCATCTTGAAGATCTTGGATTCTCAAGCGCGCTTCATCATGAAACTTACGGAATAATTCAGCTATAAATAAATAATTGAAATAAATAATTAAAATAAAAATTGTAACAATTAAAATACTTTGATTTTCAATAAAACTAATTAAGTAATATGCAAAAAATAATTAATTTAAAATAATTCAAATTGAATTTATTTTTCCAGCCATGCATTTTCAACAAAATATTTGTTAAAGATTCTTTTACGGTTGAAATGGCTGATTTGTTCTCGAACCACCGGGAACTGAAAAGCATATCTCCGGATCATTCGGTAAATAGCAATAGGATTGGAGTTTGCCACAATCGTCCGCTCAGCAGCCGAGGAGTTGTGATTGAAGCCCTTGAGCGTGAAATGAGCTTCATCGTAATCTTGGAGGTAGCTAAATATTTTTGGTTAAACAACAAAAAAAAATTTAATTAATTAATATAACGCAAAATATACCATTTTAAAATTGAATTTATTAAAATTTAATTTAGGAATCTTAAATCAGCATTTAATTAGGATTAAGTTACCTTTGGACAATTCCAAACGACAAGATTTCCTCTCCGGCAACCTTCAATTCATCCACAAAATTAAATTCTTCAATGGCCCATTCGTCCAGGAGTTTAGGATTCCGGGTCACGGGATAATAATCGGCATTGCAATTTGTAAGGATTTGAAATAAAATTAATATGACGATGAATCTAAATAGTTTAGAAAACATTTTAATTTCAAAAAATTAACTTATGCTTTTGTGTATTCTAAAATTTAAAAAAAAGATGCCGACAGGAACAGATTGTAATAGCACGATCCACTGGAAAAAACTGCCGTATGAAATTAATATCAACTAAGTTTTCTGTACATGCTGGAGGGATGATCTGTCAACCATCACGTAGAATCTTTATAATTTTGTTGCAGTATGCAAAATTTGTTAGGTTGCAAAAGAATTCCAGTGTAATTAATCCCTGACGCATATAATAATTGGTGAATGCAGCAGGATTGTTTATATCTTATCTCTCATTAGATCAGCAGGGAACTCATGAGCGTCAATAAAAATTGCATTTTACAGTTCCAATTTTAGCAGGGCATTTATAGCTTCATTGTATTTGAACTACGTGACACAATTCCTTCTAATCACTAACAGTAAGTCAGGAAATTGTAATAGTCAAGCTTTGCAGATTTAGAAATTAAGCTCTACAAAGCATTTTGTGAATTAAAAGTGCTGATTTTCAGATTTACTATATTGCATTTATCTTCTCTTTGAATTCACTCGTTCTTTTTTGTACATTTTTAATCTTTTACAATGCACGTCTTTACAAAGGTACATATGTTAAGACTGGAAACAATGAGAAAAATATAAAATTAAATTAGAAAATATCAAATAATAAAAATAATTAAATGTAAACAATTATATTATAATAAAACATTCCAAAACATATCATATCAATTATTACAATGCAATGAATAAAATTTTATTGACAATTTTAATATATAATTTTAATTATATATTATATTAATTATAATTATTACTACTAATATCATAAATGAATGTGCAAAATTAACATTGTCCTTCATAATGTATCCATTTTGATGCAACTAGAATATAAAAATATAAAAAAAATTCAATGTACATATGACAACGTTGAAAAATGCGGAACTATTTTAAAAAAATTAATACTGCTAAGAAAGTTGAAGATTGCCATTACCCCATAAATTCCCTTGGACAACCGGGCAAATTCCATGCCAAGACATTTC
Organism: Lipothrix lubbocki; assembly: GCA_034696945.1. NCBI lineage: Eukaryota > Metazoa > Arthropoda > Collembola > Symphypleona > Sminthuridae > Lipothrix > Lipothrix lubbocki. The sequence goes on from JAQGAK010002903.1 coordinate 5,861, forward strand.
ATTTAGCTTCCCCCACTCGTCCAAATTATTCCAAATCAACACCGATCCTTGAATTGGCTTGATCTTCACTCCTGCCTGAACGAATGCAATTTCTCCGCCGGAGGTTGGCTCGGAAAGCTGATTGGAAAGAATAAATGTAAAATTAAAATGATAAAATATAGATAAAATAATTTTTTTAATTCAGAAGATTTTAACATGAGAATCGTAAATGTGTACACTTACAAAGTACATCAGTGATGTGACCCTACTCGGTTCCACTCCTTCACCATTGCTGACCTGAAATAAATTATTTATTAATTGTGCTTTTGTTAATTAATTAATTAATTTTAAAAATATTTAAGACACTCGGAGAAATTTATTGCTGATGGTAATTTTTAATTAATGTGAATATCAGAAATTAAAATAATATTTTGGGCGTTGAATAAAAATTAAAAGTATAAATTTATGATAAATTGAGGCTATTTTGGGAACTCACACTATCCAAATGAACATTATAATGACCTCCAGGAATGTAAGAAGCAATTTCCAAATCTTCCGGGTCACTAATGTCCCGCAAGCCCGTGATTAATTCTGAAAATTTTGAAATCCTTTTCGAGACTGAATTGGAGTAACGAGGAAGAGATACATGCACCGACAGTCGCCAACTTGGATTTATGATTACATTGTTATCGTAGAATGACTGGAAAAATAAAAAATAATTACAATATTTATTTTTAATAGTAATTGACAAATTGTAATTGACTACAAAAAGTAGTTGGTTTTAAATCCATTTATCAGAACGCCAACAAAATTTACCTTGATTGAAGACTTGTTAAATTTTGGCACCGCTGCTGTTTTTAAATTTTCCACCGCGTTTTGATCAAGTACATCGTAAAATTGCATTAGTTCGAACTGCCCTTGCGAATGAAGTTCTACCTTTAAAGGTTGAATTTTCCAATGTGGATATAATTCCGATTCGTACCAACATTCCAGCTCGGATTTTGTGACTTCGGTCTGTAATATTAAAAAATTAAAATAATGTATTTACAATAAAAAAAACTTCATTTCATAGTTTTGACAGAATTTTTCAATATTGTCCATATGCTTTAATTTAATTCATTACTTGATGCTGCTTGCCAGAGCACAGTCCCCAATAATTAATCTCGCTCAAACTTGGATCATCTTGCATTTTGTATTTCTCATATTGCTCCACCTTTCGGTGGACGCGAATATTTTTGCCCGTCAGGAAAACCGGCTTGGTGAAGAAAAAAGGTTCCCAACCCATCGATCCGGATAATTCCCTGTTGTGCTATTAATGAAAATAATGATTTATTTAAGTTATAAATAATATTTTTTTATTAATAATAATAATAAATTATTTTTCTTTGTAGTTTCGGGTTTTTTAATGGTTCCATACCTTCCCAAGAGAAAATTTTAGCTCCGCAGACACTGTCTCCGTCGCAATAGATTTATCCGAATTATTGATTTTAAGCATTGCGGTTTCAAGCCAATCCACACCTAAGGAATAAAACTGATTAGCAACAGCAAAGCTCCCGATTTCGTGACATTGCTTTGCATTTAGAAGAACGTAGGTCTGAATGTCTTTAATTATTCCGTTGGCAATCTAAAATCACAAACACAGTTAAACTATATGCTTGGGGTAATATTTAAGTTAATTTGAAATTATTTAATTTAAACCAAAATTTGAAATTATTTAATTTAAAACAAAATTTGAAATTATTTAATTTAAACTAAAATTTGAAATTATTTAATTTAAAACAAAATTTGAAATTATTTAATTTAAAACAAAATTTGAAATTATTAAATTTAATACAAGATTTGAAATTATTTAATTTATAATTGTAAAAAAATGAAATAATTCAAGGAATTAAATGAAATTATTTGGCAAAATCTTACATCATCTGATTTCAAATCAAGAACATGCTGAAGATTGAGGATCGCTGTAATTGAATCAGTTTCGTAAGTTTTGTCCGGCCATTGCGCAATGCCGTAAGAGCGCTGGAGGTATTTAAAAATTGCTTCTGATTCTTCATTTATAGCTAAAAGGTAGGGTAAACCGTAAAATAATTGTTTAAAAATTTAAAACGAAACTGGTAACAGTATAGCAAGATAAATGTTGAGCGAAAGCTTTTAGGCAAAATAATTGTAATTAATAAATAATTACAGCATAATATTTATATAATAAATGATGTATATAATTTGTCAAACAATTAACCTTTGAAGGTATGATCAGAACCTTTTTCTTTCTCCATCCCGACAGGAGCCCACAACATCCGCTTCAAGTTCGTTTTAAACCTCCAAATCATTCGGTAGGCAGGGAGTAAATTATCACTAATGAATTCGACCGAATTCCTGGAACCAGAATTAGATGGCGGTAGTTTCCCACTCGTTTCTTCGTAATCGTTAAGGTATCTGACAAAATAAAATAAATGGGATAAATTACTAAATTTTACACGAAACTAGACACTTATTATTATTGGGCTGGTAGTTGGTATCAATTATTATTATTGTTATTAGTACAAACATCAATAACAATGTAATAATAAAATCATATATGCATACTCCTGAACGCATTGAAATTCCTCGTCTTCCAAACCAGTGTCAGTTCTCTTGGTGACACTTTTGCTGTTGAAAACTGCTTTAATGAAATTGTAAATTTCACGTTCTTCCAGTGCTAAAGACCTTAGTCCTGCCGCCGAACCAAATTGAAGCGGTTGAGAACTTCCACGGATTCCGGGTTTTATTAAAATATTATTCTTCACATATGCAGCTTTCATAATCTTCGAAGCTCTCTGGGTCTGTGAGAAGTTTATGGGGACCACTGGAAAATAAAGAAATATTTTTTATCATCGTTTAATGAAAATGAATAAAAAAATGATAAATGAATTAATGGAAACAATTAAAATAATTCAAATTTAAATCCAATAGTAATTAATTCACCTAATTTTCTTCCAAACACAACCGGACACGATCGAAATTTCAAAACATCCCGGATTTGTTCATCTGAATGATCATTAAAATATAATAATGCGGATCCTTTTTTGGGCTTCACAGCCACCGCTAAGGATGGGAAGACTGTGTAACCTCCGGATTCAACATTAGAAAGCTATGCAAAAAAAAGAACGGAAAAAAATTAAAATCTCTGAAAATCATGTTTTTAAATAAATACGAAATCATATGAAATCCTCTCGAAGGGTAAATAAACTCACGAAAATCTGTAATGATCCTGATCCTCCGCCATTAATTTCCTCTTCAGGCTGAAGCTGAATGTTAATATTTGAATATAATTTTGCAAGTTTACTCTCCTTGGAGCTAAATTCCACCTTATTTTTGTCATTTCGTTCCGCATCAAACAAATCCTTTGCTCCGTGAGACGATAAAATACGTTTGATGCCTCGTCTGGTGAGCACATTGTGAATTTGAATAATGTCCGGATGTCTATGGAGATACTCCATCTTCTGGGGCTTGAGGTTGAATACCGGGTGGGATTTGCTGTCCAGGTAGCAGTGCAATTGGGAAAGTTCTTTGTTGGACTGTAATTTATTTTTATTAATTTATAATTAAATTAATGTTTATTTATTTTGTTAATTAATTTTCTAATTTTAATTTCAAAATTAAATTAATTATCAAATTTAATGTACTTAATATATAGAATAATTTAATTTAATTTTTAATAATTTATCAAAAAAATTCGTTTCCATAGCAACCTGCAGTCGTTCACCGGAACACAAGGCCCAAAAGTTAATGCCAGCATAATTTAATTCCTTCCTGCCTTTAAAGTATTTATACTGAAAGGTCCTTCGCTTCACTAATTCCCTCACAGATTCAAATTCATCCCCAATGTTCTCGGCTTTTGTGGTAAATAAATACGGTTGTTGCCAGTCTCCAGTGCTGAAGACGGAGTCGTGCTGAAAATTTTAGATTATTTTTTATTTTTATTCGTATTTTCATTATATTTTTTTTTATGGAGAACAATTTAGAACGAAATTAAATTTATTTTAAAAAGCTATTTATTATACCACTGCAACAGCCTTCTCAATCATGTCATCAGCATCGGCTTCAGTCACTGAATCATCAAGCACCGATGCTAATTTCTTTCGTGTAAGCTTCAGCCATTCTACAGCAAGTGCTAAATATCCATAATTCTTTGCTACAATTCCAATTTCATAGCAATGAGAAGCTTCTAAAGCGACGCCTGTAGGCGCTCCGAAAATAATTCCTTGGGAAAACTATTGATTGAAAAAAAAATTATTAAAAAATATTCAGAAGTCAGAGAAGTTTCTGTGTTAATACTGATGAGCGTTAAAATTAGTACAAAAATTTAATAATAATAATCTTGCAAGTGTTAATATTCCTAATTTTAAAAGTAAAGAAATATTTAAAAGTTAGAAATGTATACCTCTGTAATATTAATATCATACACATGATGTATCTCCAGAATTTTGATCATGGCATCTGTCAAGTCATTCTGTTGAGGCCATTGACCTTGCAAACCTTTCCTGTAACGTTTCATTTGCACGGCTGCATAAAAATATAAAATAAAAAGTTCATAATCTACGTATGTACATAATCTTATGTACAATAGTGCAATATGTATATAATCTAAAAATATTAATAATAAACTAAATTTTCAAATCAAAGTCATTCATAATTGCCTATAGTGTACGGGAATAATTTTTAAATCTTTTAATTTAAATTATTTAGTATCATTAAAATTAATCAATTAAAACTTTCATCAAAGAAAATCTTACAAAAGCCATATTTTTCCAATTTCTCAACCTGCGGTGACACGTCCAAAATACGTTTAATAAGCTTGTAGACCGCAATGGGATTTTCCACAAGGGCATGAATCGGTCGGAGTCCCCATGCTGTCAGCATGTCATCTTCATAGTTGGAAATGTATCTGCAATAATAATAAAAATAGTAATAATAATAGTAATTGAGGACTATTAAGTGAAAATTGTCAAGCTCGACAGTTTATTATATCTGTCCTTATCAGCTGAATATTTTTGCGATGCGATCATTGCCACGTCATCATAAATTCTGAATATAGTGCAGGATAGTGTAAATATTGCTATTAATATTTATTGTGACACATTAATTAAATTAATTTAATGATAATACATAATATAGGTATGTCCATAATGTATACTAATGTTAAACATACCGCTTCAATTGAGGAGGAAACGACTGCTGCAGCGTCACACGTTGCCCCATGCTCTGTTGAACCGAAGCAATTTTCGAAAAATTCCTTTCCAATGACTTCAGATCAGAGTACAGTTTCCTATCCGCCTTCGCCAATGACTCCAAATTAGCCAGGGAATTTGTAAATGACTGTCCTTGACTGACAATAGACCAGCACGATAGGCAAATAAGCATGCAGGACCCTAAAATTAGGGTGATCCGGTCTGGCCAAAATCCTTTATTAACATGCAATGACATCTCCCCGATTGTGATGATTTTTGTAATGATTAACTATAGGTATATCGTATAAATTCCACTTTAATTAAATGCACGAAAATTTTTCTGACTTTTATTTAGTGGTCCAGTTCTAAATAAACGTACACGATAGTAACCGCATTTTCTATGTTCCTCCAGATAAACGTGACACAGTTTTGATTGGGAATAATAATTAATTCAAATAAAAGAGGCTAATGACTATTGTACTTTAATGTATGTGTATAGTTCATAAAGGTTGGATTTAATTTACAATGAATAAACAAAAAGGATGTTTGTATTTGTATGTAAAACCATACACTGTACTATATATAGACAATCAGTATTGATTTCGTTGTTGTCTGCATTCTTAGTAAATTTTATTAATAGTGCACACTCTCCAAGTACTTTCCTGGCATACGAAATTACGGACTTTATATATTATTATCCTTTCTGTTCAAGAGGCAAATATAACTATGGGCATGGGCACAATTGCTAAAACGCTGGGATGACCTCGGTTACAAAATATTTCACAAATATTCCAATGCAAAACTGATGACTATGTCGTTTAAAAGCATGGCCGCTTTGTTTACATTGTCATCAGTAGAGCGCATTTATTACGGCAAAAGCAAAATCCCGCTGCTGCTTTGGAAAACTACTGCTAAATCATAAATGCGTGTAGTAATGTGGGAAAATATTCCAGCAGTTTCTACCGCTTGTCTTTGCACTATGGTAAATAAACGGAGACGGAGATAGTTACTTTTGCATTCCAGACTTTCAAAATAATATTCGGAAGCTGTATATAGTCATTCTTATTGCATTTTAGCAACTGTGGAGATAGTTATATTATTAATTGTTCTTAAACAACGTTGCAATTAAATGTTGGCTTTTTTGAACATGAAAGGCAAAGGCATGCTTGGATTATATTCACATGTGCGTAGATTATTGAGTCAATTAATTTTTTGCGCTTGATTTGATAACTGTTTATAAGACATTCTTTAAAATTAAAAAATTAGGACTTTAAAAGCTTTTGTGCTTGCTTTGTGAGACGGCTTCTAATGCATTGCCACTGTTGCCAATATTAATAATGAATTTAAAATACACGAATTTACTTTACATGTTACAATGAACTAGATATTTTGGCTTAAAATCCATCAGACCTTGAGCAAACAATGAGCACAAAAACTTACCAATCCTGGCAAGCAATAATGTCGAACACGCCATGGAAATTCCATGCAATGACGAATGATGACGAGTTTAATTGACTAAAATCACCCCTAAATCATGATGTTACCTATATTTCTGTAATTTGCCTGGTTGGTCAAGCAGTAAAACTCAATGAATTGTACGCTACAAAAATCTCACTCCCATGCATGTATAGTAAATCATAAGCACCCATTCCTAACTTTTTTTAAATACATTTTTGAAATATAAAAATATGTGGGTTTTAAGAATTTTAAAATCTCGATTTGTAAGTTGTAGCCTCCTTTTCACCACCTTATTTCGGTTCTGCCAAGCGGAATTATATCCTCCGGAAGTGCGAACAAACTTAGTTGAGCACGAGAATCGGTGGGATATCGGGGCGAATTTGAGTACGATTGCCCCGAAGTTGGAGCTGAGTTTGAATTTTGTGGACAATGAAGCAACTGTTGAAATCCCACCTAATATATTCACTGTTACATTTATCTGCAATTCATCCTATCCAGTATCGTGGTATGTGGAATCAAGCCAGGTAATTTGGCCCAAAAATGTTTCATTATTTGAAAATAAACTCATGTAAAATCAAAAATGTTGAACAAAATAACAAAATGAGAAATATCTTATTGTTATGAAAAAATTTACACAATATTCTTGTATGTATATTACAAATTCTTGTAAATTCTATTGTTACAAACTTGAAGGTGGATGCCACATCTTTTCATGGAATATTTCGGAAAACCCACCGTGTTGCGCGAGATTTTCTAGACCCCACCAGTTTCAAATACTTTGCTACACTAAATTTGCATCTGGTCGGGAACCTCATGACCGGCCGGTATGTTTGCCACAATACCAGAACCCGATCTTTGGCCACCAGCCTGTACATTTTTTGGAATGGTTTGAGTTTTTCAATTTACTTACTATGTATAGATGCAAACATTTACGTATTTGTAACAAATATTAATTTTAGTACATCAATAACAAATGAATATCGTGTCTCAGCTCTCTGTTATGTAAATTTTAATTTGCAGCCAATCCGAAAGTACTTTTAGTATCTTCAAAGAGAAACTTTACTCTCTCAAAAAGTGATCTAGCTGACCCAACAAAAGTCGTTTTTCCATGTTTAGCTGCATCACCAACTGCTAATGTTGTCCTTTACAAGTTCACTCCGAAGGTTAAATTCCCATTCTATTTTGCCAATAGTTGTTAAAGAGACAAATATAATTATCTCCACAGTTGCTGAAATGCAAAAAAATGATTAGCTTCCGAGTATTATTTTGAAAGTTGGGAATGCAAAAGTGACTAGCTCCTTTATTTACCATGCTTTTAAATGACATAGTCATCAGTTTTGCATTCGTATATTTGGGAATTTTTTGTAATCGTCGTTATACTGTGCGTTTTAGTAACTGTGTAGATCGTTATATTTGAATCTTCAGTGACGACGTTAAAATATACTTAATAGTTCCCCATAAATTCTCTATAATACACGATATCTGACTATATGCAATTTCAGGGTAGATTTGTCATGCCTAGTGACTCCATCAGTTACGACCCGAAAGTTGGCTTTACCCTATCTAACATACCAAACATATCCGGGTACTACCGATGTTATACAACGACAACGGACTGGGATCACGATTACGTTGGGATTATCGTTCCGTCTTTTAGCGATCCGGTCATCACCAAAGTTGTTAATAATTCAAGCATCCCTATTATTGCAAATGGTAGCTATGATCGACGAAGACAAATGATTAATTATCCGATAATTCTTTGATATATATTTATATTTGTATTATGAAATACGATGAGCTAACTTATCTATACATTATCAAAGGTACAGCTAATACAACTGCGCCGCCTCCGACTACTGTGCCGCCTACAACTGCTCCTGTAAAAATACTTCCGGTTCCTTCCAACCCAAAAATAACGTTGAAGAATGATGTCGTCACTTGCTGTTCGGGGGCCACAAAGGCACCAAAGATATTCAATATTCTTTGTGATCATCCTAACTCTTGCGAATTCTTATCCAGAGTGTGGAACGAAAAAGTAAACATTTAAACTAAAATAATAATTACTGCCCTTCCATTATTATTGATTCATAGTATGTAATATTTAAAACGCTGTTATTGTTATTATAGCTGTGGTTGCACGGAGCTTTCCAGAACCGACAGACGAGAAAAAAGGATTGCACTAGTTTTAAGATAGTTCCTCACTTCTACTCTGGAGTCATTCGATGCTCGGGAAGCGATTTCACAATTAATATGAACTACATAGTTCCTATTAAACATCTTCTGAAGTATTATATTGATTTACAAAGAAAGAAATCCAAGACATCATATGATATTTGTAATTTAACCCAAATTATTTATATTCAATTAGTTCCGTAGCCCCGGAAAGCTTAATGTTTAATTTAAATTTAGTTTAATTAACGTTTACTTTTTGTTATTCAGGGACAAGCTGGAGTGAAATTGTCCCTGAGGAAATGATGGTTCTGTTAAGGTACCCGCTTGAGCGTAAAAATCTATTCACGGACATAGGCCAGTACAGGAATAAGAGCCAGGTCATTTATGACGGTCAGAGAATTTCCCTAATGTGCGCGACGTCATCTTATTATTTTTCAACGGGAATTAAATGGGCCCTGAAGTACAAGAATCAAACGGTCAAATACGTTAATCGCTCAACTTGTAAGTAAATGGTGAAGAACAGAGAACTCATATTAAAAATATTTTTTTTACAATTTTAAAATGTTATATGTTCATGATGCAGACTTCGACGAAGCGGATCCCATGTTTATTCATACATCAGATGGACATCGGGACTTTTTGGGAGTGAAAGTGAACAAGGAGCTGGAGGCAGTAATTTGTATGGGGCCAGTTTGGAATTCATCCTTGTGGGTAAATACGATGTTCTACCCATATGTTAACGGTACGGTATGGTTATTGCCTTTATAGCTGTTTAACAAAATTAATAATTTATTTGATCCATGTATGTGACCTCAGTCTTAACAACTAACAAAGCTATCTTTCCCTTTGCAAAGAACTGCATTTATGCTTTTATATTTTTACTTGAATCCTTTTCTGTCAAATCTTAAAGTCAAACTTTTATTTTTCTGTAGAAAGTCAGAGAGCTATTGTGACTCCTCTATCTGAAACAAACGTCGCTTGGTACCTTAACGAAACCACAAAATCATTTACGTGTAATGCGACAGGGTTTCCTTTGCCGACCTTGACGTGGCTGAAAAATGAACAGGTGAAAGAATTGAAAGCAAATGTACCACACAATGACTATGAAAGTGCATACGTTACAAAAAATTATTACGTTCTAGATCCTTGAAAATGGGTCCAATATAGACATTGTCGAAAACTCTCTTAATAATGAGACTTTGATTCAGTCAATTTTAAAAATCCACCGCGTTTCCCATAATACAGCTGGAATTTACAGGTGTGAGGCAAATAATACAGCGGGGGTAGTGTTTCAAATAGTGAACGTTCAAGTTTTGGGTAAGCCAATCTCATTATCTTACATAATTTTCAAACAGGTAATAAGACACTTTAATAATATTTTAGACTATTACAATTCATTTCAAACGCGAACGTAAATGTGATGAAGAGTTTCCTGCATATAACAAAACTGTTTTGTTGAGTCTCATAAATTAATTTCTGTTGTTTCAGAACAAAGCAATTGGATACACACTACTGCAATTGTTATTGGAGTAATATCAGCTCTAGGACTGTTGACTGGGATAGGCGTTTTAGCATTTAAAATTCGAAAAGAAAAATGGAGCGTTCGAGACTTGTCCAGTGGAATAATAACTGGATTCGAAAATGGTGAAAGAGTCGACGACGATATTATGAACCAAACTTATGATCCAACAAGCATGAATACTGATATTCTGGCATAAAAATATTGTATATCATAAATAAAAATCAGCAAAAATGTAATCTTAATTTTAAACATTTAATTTCAAATTACACTAGTTCGTGCTCAGAAGGGGACTAACTTATAAATCGCAACTGCAAACCGTAGTTTAGCGGCGAACGTATTTTGTTTATGCCCGTAAATGGTGACGCTCTGTAAATACACTTTTTGCCTCTTTATCAGGTTTTCCTTTCTGAGAGCAATATTAGCCATGCATTTTGTGTGAAGACTAGGCAAGGTTTTCAAGACTCGACAAACCCTGTCGACACTGTTAACATTAAGTTACGAACCTCCTGTTCTGCTGTAAACTATTTCCAGAACAGCGATATCATGATTATCATCCCGACTTCGGCATTCGTTTAGAAATTGGTGTACGCAAAATTAATTCACGTGTTTTTACGTAAAGCCGTCATGTTAATCAAATCACATTAAACAAAACCACATGCAAAGAGTTTGGAAACTTACACCCGATATTTTCATAAAAACTATCTTTATTTTCAAAACAGAAATAAGTAGTCCACCATACAAAAACTTTATTCATTTTAAAATTAAATTGCTACATTTATTATACTAAACAAATTTTTATCAAAAAAAATGTTCAATAAAATATGCAAAATTATTAATTATTACAATCCCATTGATCTAGAAATCGTCGTTGTAAACAATGTCCGGGTCGTCTTTCTCATCAACATCATTACCAGGTACAACACGGAACGGAAAAGCTTCATACTTTTTTCCATACGCATATTGGTAAGTAGTAGTACCAATTGAAGTGGTATGTGGGGTTGTTTGGCCTTGACGAGTCGTAGTTTTCTCAGTAGTTGCAGTGGTGTCTGTAATTGCTGGACCGGTTGGACCTTGACGAATCGTGGTGTGTGTGGTTGTTGAAACAGTTGGACCTTGATGAGTCGTGGTTCTCTCAGTAGTTGCAGGGGTGCGTGAGGTTGTTGTTGGACCAGTTGGACCTTGATGAGTCGTGGTTCTCTCAGTAGTTGCAGGGGTGCGTGAGGTTGTTGTTGGACCAGTTGGACCT
>JAQGAK010002904.1:0-17442 GCA_034696945.1 Lipothrix lubbocki
TTGTATTAATTTTTGTATTAATTTTTGTATTAATTTTTGTATTAATTTTTGTATTAATTTTTGTAATTATTTTTGTACTGAATAATTATCTTAATTAAAATAAAAGATATTGCTGGACGCTGTAGAAATAATGTTCCCTTGTGGAATACAAGGGATAAGCTTACAGAAGTGTGGGCGGGAGAATTTAAAGGTGAAACTATAGACAGAATGTAAACAGAGAAGTCAACAAGGTCGAGTTATTTTCAATTATAATGACGCAAATGAGAAAGACTTCGTAAATAAAAGTGATTCATTCCTTGTTAATGAAACATACTTAAAGAATCAGGTCATCGCTCATCTTTACTTCATTCATCTTTTGTAATAATCGACTTTCTTTTTTATTTTCAGGGGAGATTAATATTCAACAAAGTTCAATAAAAGATTAGATAATATACGCATCAATTTCAACAAATATTATTGCTTAAATTAAAACAATAATACAAAGTATTAAGTTAATATTCCCTACTGAAATATTCGAATTAAATCGTGAATGAAAGCAAAAGTGCAATTATTTCATCTTCGGCACAAATTAAATTTTTTATTTGATCATCAGTACACGTCTTTAGTTCCTGCAACAATGTCTGCCCTAGATAATAATGAGGTAAGCTTGTTATTTAATTAATTAAATTTACTAAACTTATTGAATGAAAAATGGATAATGGAAAATTATTTCATTTTTTTAAATTTCAGATTGGTGCTGCCACGACAGTGGAAGTGGATTTAAATGAAATCCCACTGTCCAACATAGTCAATAAACCGAGGAAAAAGGAACCAAAGCGGGTTTTGCATTTTAGTGATGGCACTATGGAGGAGTACGACTCGGATGACACCGACGATGAAACCGTAAATGACGGAGTGGAAGAGCCTTTCAGAAAGGCGAAGGACCGAGCCTTGGAATCCGAGCCACCAATTGATCCGGTAAAATTTTATTTTTTTAAGTTAATTAAAAATTATATAAAAGCAAAGTATAATTTTCAAAATTTACGGGAAAGTTTTCAGGGCGTTTTTTCTTTCATATAATGTTAAAAAAATTAGTAAATAAAGTAAAAACAATAATAAATAAACAAAATATAATAATAAATAATATAATAAATTCTTTTTTTTTAATTTTTTCTTCTAGAAATCTCTAAGTTGGCCAGCCTGGGTAAAGCACTACACAGTAGCCGGAGGATCGAGAACCTTGGATGTGATGGATCGGATGGGAGAGAACATTGCCTACTTTTTAGGGATCACGACGCCCAAATACCAATATGAGATCGATGAATATTACCGAGCCCGGGATGAGCAGTTGGCTGTGAAAAAACGGGAGGATTTAGAAGGTCAGTCTTGGGTCAATCCCAATCCAGAGCAAACTACCGCTGTTCCAATTACGGAAGAACAGAAACCTGTAGCGCAGCCAATGGAGGAGGAAGGACAGGACAAGAAAACTGAGGATACCAAAATTTCAGTTTAGGCCCTCCAAGTTGTTGACATTAAAATCCACTCATTAAAGATTCACGTATACATTATATTATGTAATGCTTAAAAAGAGTATAGATAGATTAGTATAAAAAATATACATACGATATTGTATTCATATGAATGACTGTTAATAATAATTAATTATTTTTTCTGATTTATTATTGATGGTTTTATTATGCTTAGGATAAGTATTTAATTTATTATATTTTACATATGTTCTATAGTTATAGTCATTTTCTTGTGTAGTAATTAATTAATGTAATTGTACATATTTGTTTATTTTTACATTACGTACTGCTAAAAACAATTTTATAGTATTAATATTAATACTGTATTGAATTATTTGAGCTTAATTCTACATTACACATGTGTAATAATTTAAATTTAATATTTCTTTACCACATTGGGTACATCGGAGTATAAACCCAAATTTTTTTTGTAATATTTCTTTGGTTAATAATAAATTGTTTATATACATTATTACGCCTTAAAATAATTAGCGCAAAATAGCAAAATATTGATAAGTGCTATTATGTAATTGTTGTAAATAATATTTCACTTCCAAATTCCTTCCTATAATGTAAATAATACATAGAGTGTTGCCTTATTATATTGTCAATTGTCGTGAACACTTTTGTGACGTTGAAAATTCTGCCTTGGCTTTCGCACAATGAAAATAAACTAAATTGTTGTCTGACAAAATACACAACAACACGTGTAGCCAGTACTTAACTACAGGTTTAGCATTATTGAGCAAAATTATACTGAACCATAATTACGATAATATTCAGTATTTTAATAATCGTCAGTAGCCAACGAAGAAAGTGCATAAATCTGGTTGAAGGGCTGATGTTGTATACAAAAGAACTTCTGATTTGAAAAGAAGAATTGAAAAATTTTATTTCTAATCTCTATTATTAATAATTGTAGAGTCAGTCGTTTTCATTAATAGCCAGCATAGCTGATAATATTATTATTTTATCCATTATTTAAAATAGTTTTTACTTATTATTATTATAGTACTTATTATTAATATTCTGTTCCAATAATATTTATATATTTAGTTATTATTCATTGTTAACTTATTATTATTATTATTCATTGCAATTATTTTTTATTTATTTATTCATTATTTATTTATTCAATTATTTTTTACATTGTTGCCCGCAATGATAATTTAATTTTACATTTAATGATTGAGTCCATTTTGTTTAATTAAAATAATATAAAATTGACCTCTGTCCCAGAAGGTCAGAGGCCCGAAAAAGGAAATGACAAGTTCATCTTCCATCTGTGATTCCCGACTGCAAGCTCAAATGTATAAGAGATTTTATTAGTTTCTCGAAAAAGCTTCTTCGCCCTTTTGTCGCGATCTACCGTCGTCGCTCTATTTCTCCATTCTCTCAATTCCCATTCCATCAATCCATTCGTATATTTCATATGTTAAACTATATGTTCCATGTATTTCCATGGGAAAAATGCCAACTCCCATATAATTCTTTCACAACATCTCTACAATAAGGGCCCGAAAGTACCAATTTCTATACCTTCAACACAAAAACTAGTACTTTTTGATACTTTGCCGAAGATATACAAAGATTTTTCTGACTATTTCACATACTGATTACAATCCTGATCCTTCCTGTTATTTTTCCCTATAGAACTCCATTACACTATATTTCCCCGTATGTATTCCCATGCTCAATTAAGGTAAATAGAACTTTATTTTGCTTGTTGAAAAGAGCTTCAGACAGTTCAGACTGTTGAGAGTGAGGCAAAATCGAAAAATTCAAGGTTGTATAACACAAAAGTGTATACATAAATGTAAATGTGAAGAAAGGCAAAGCGAAAGAAGAAGCTCCACATTTCCTTCAGAGTTTATTTAAAATATTCACACATTTTGTACAGTGTAGTTCATCAGTTTTAATCCTTAAATTTGAGCCTCAAAGCAAAAACTTGCTGCTCCCTGTGCCTGCTATTTTTGGCTCTTTGTTGTTAAATTGTTGTTCCTCGGCTCTTATTTTTCTATATTTGTAATTTCTATAGGACTCTTTCTTCCTTCCCAAGGGATTCCATAGGAAATAACCCCTGGACCTTTCCTGACAATATTTAACGCTGTACATAAAAAAGTGACATGGAATATTTATAATTATCCTCTGTAAATTATTATTTATTTATTATTCTCATTTATTATTTCCCTTCCATTCGCTCCTATAATAAGATCTTTGATCTTGCAGTTCAAATTTCTAATACATGCAACAACTCTAATCATTAGTGCGGTTGAATAATATTATTATTGAAGAAGGAAGAAGGAGAAGACGCTCCTCAAGTGATCTAGATTTAATCATATAAATTAGAATTTAAAAATTCATTTCTTTTACGAGGAAATATTTTTCCATATTTAATTTACAATAATAATTTACATACTTACATTTCTCATTTGGATTCTGGTTTTGGAAAAGAGCAGTCATGGTGCCCAATCAAGCTACTGTAAGTTGGATTTTATTTTTGTATTTGTTTTTATATTTGGTTTTGCATTAAGTTATGTGCAATTAAGTTTTGTATTTGTTTTTATATTTGGTTTTGCATTAAGTTATGTGCAATTAAGTTTTGTATTCGGTTTTGTATTAATTTTTGTATTTGATTTTGTAGTAATTTTTGCATTTGGTTTTATATTAATTTTTGTATTTGGTTTTATATTTATTTTTGTATTTATTTTTGTATTTACTTTTGTATTTACTTTTGTATTTACTTTTGCATTTACTTTTGTATTTAATTTTTGTATTTACTTTTGTATTTACTTTTTTATTTACTTTTGTATTAATTTTTTTATTTTGTATTTACTTTTGTATTAATTTTTTTATTTACTTTTGTATTAATTTTTTTATTTACTTTTGTATTTATTTTGAATTTGTTTTCGTAACGTTATGGCTTAAAAACAATAATAGCACATTTTCAGGTTTAGCCGACGATATATTGAATTTAAGCACTATAAATAATATTATTTTACAATAATTTCTCATTTCTCAATACAGCAACAATCGCAGGGGCAAGGTCAGCAGCAAGTCCCGTCCCAGAATCAATCTCAGAATTTCGGCCCGGCCAACATCCCGCAAGCTGTGGATCGAGACAAAATTTACCAATGGATTTTAGAATTATCGAACCCTTTGACTCGTGAAAATGCGCTTTTGGAATTATCGTGAGTTCCGTATAATTGACTCGATTTTAAAATTAAATTATTTTTATTTATTTAAATATTTTGATTCCGAGTGTTGTGTTATAACTATTCTCATTTGGATTACTTAATTCCGCATCTTTAAATTATGATTTTTTTAAATCCCATGAATTTAATTCCTAAATTTTTTTTAATACATTCATTTGATTTTCTAATGCCAAGTTATTTGGAGTTTTATTGCAATGTATTTTTGGTTTAACAAAACAAGCGAGCGAAGGGTTTTAGCGGATATTAGAATTTCTTTTAGAGTGCATAATAATAATTAGCATTTTCATTTCGCATTTAAATTCTAAGCAAATGAATGTCGCTCTCGACGTTTTGAGATTTGAGACAGAGACAGAAAGCTTGTTGTCGTGGATGTTTTAATTTATTTGTCAGCTCCCTTTCCTTTTTACAATAATTTAGCACGGCTTTTATGACCTCCTTCGAATTCCAAACTTTGCCAGACACATTTAAAGGAAAGTATGCAGATAAGAATATTTGTATTTATTCATGCGCTAAAAGTAAGTACTTAAAACAATATAATAGGTCCTGAAATTAGATAAAAGGGATCCAAGAATTTTCGAAGCTTGTCCTATTAGATGTGAAGGAGTAAAAATAAATAAATATCTAGAATTTCCTTTAAACAAAAGAAAACAAATAATGCTTTTGTATAGTATATAGTACGGTTTGTTCGAATTTATTTTTGTAGTTCGATGACATTTTAATATTTTCTCTGTCTAAGCTCCGCTCCGTCACCCCCTGCTGTGTCCTTCAGTGTCATTGGACTACACTCCTCATATTTAGTTTAGGCTTGAGTACTTTTTTGTAGGCTGTGGATTTTGGATTTTATTCTAAAAAGATGAAAATAAATAATTCTGTTAGGTTGTTTTATGACAGGGGAGTAAAGTTGTTACTGCCAAAAATAAATTTGTTTTCTTTCTTTGAATTTACAGGAAGAAACGAGAGGTCGTCCTTGACTTGGCACCTATGCTATGGTTCTCCTTTGGGACGATGGCAGGCCTCCTTCAAGAAATTGTTTCCATTTATCCCTACATTAATCCACCGACATTGACTGCTCATCAGTCTAATCGAGTGAGTTGGGAAAATTTACTAATTTGCAAATTGGTTGTGTAGCATTTTAATTAAAATTATATGCGAATATTAAATTCGTACATGGCAATGGAAGTTTAACTGACTTGAAATTCAGAAATTCAATCAGGAATAAATTCAAAAATTAAATTCAGTAATTAATTCTTCCTCAAGCCCTGACGATGTTCACAGATTGTGCACGACAGCTAGGCAATAAATAATTGTGTAGATAAAAAACCACTTATCCAATTATTAAACATGATTACTTCAGTAATTAAATTAAAAACAAATTCAAAAATTCTATCAGAATTTAAATCAGAAGTTGAACAATAAATAAATTAGAAATAAAATGAAAATTAAATTCAGTAATTAAATTAGAATTAAAATGAAAATTAAATTCAGTAATTAAATTAGAATTAAAATGAAAATTAAATTCAGTAATTAAATTAGAAATAACATAAGAGAAAAAACTGAGAAATTAAAACTGAAGTATGCACGAGTGGATGGGAATGAAAATAAGGAGGAAATGAGAGTGAGTAAAAAGAATGATGTTGTTTATTTTTAGGTGTGCAATGCATTGGCTCTCCTTCAATGTGTAGCTTCTCATGCGGAAACCCGATCCATGTTCCTGGCAGCTCATATCCCGCTCTTTCTGTACCCGTTCCTTCATACGGTTTCGAAAACAAGACCATTTGAGTATTTGAGACTGACATCACTTGGTGTCATCGGAGCTCTTGTAAAGGTAATTGCAGTGCACATATATATAATAACACAAATATAATCATAGCTCATCTCACCGCACGTATGTGATTTTGATTTATGTATTTCTATTCTTTTATATTTTTTGAACCCAATAAATTATGTTATGCACAGATGGGATGTGTCACACTGCCAATGCAATGCTGCATGGTGCATTTATTTATTTCATTTTGATTTATGAAAATTTAATTTGAAAACAAATAGAATGACGAAGTAGAGGTAATTAATTTCCTCCTGACGACCGAAATCATCCCATTATGTCTACGAATAATGGAGACGGGGAATGAGCTCTCCAAGACCGTGGCCACCTTCATCCTCCAAAAGATCCTTCTGGACGACTCTGGTTTAAATTACATTTGCCAAACCTATGATCGATTCTCACATGTTGCTATGATTCTCGGTAAAATGGTTCTAAGTCTGGCAAAGGAGCCGAGTGCAAGGCTGTTGAAACATGTTGTACGGTGCTATCTTCGGCTCAGTGATAATTCGAGGTAACACGCCATTCCTCCTGTTGACCTCATTAATTTATTTGAATTATCTTGAAGTTTTGTATTAATTTTTGTATTTATTTTTGTATTTATTTTTGTATTAATTTTTGTATTAATTTTTGTATTTATTTTTGTATTAATTTTGAATTTATTTTTTATTTATGAAAGCAATCCAATTAATTTATTAAACTCACCAGTCATATCAGAACCCCATCCGCTCCCCGCATTGCTGCCAGCAGCCGCGCCTTGCGCACCCGGATAGTGATAATAATAATAAGTCATGCTGCCTTGGGGATTTGCACCAGCAACAGGAGCGCCGTAGCCGCCAGAAGAAGATGAAGCTGAAGAAGCTCCGCCATAACCGCCGGATGAAGCACCGCCATAGCCGCCGGAAACAGGGGCGCCGTACCCGCCGGAACCAACGCTAGAAGAAGGAATGCCATAGGAACTGCTCAGGGAGCTGGCAGCTGCAATATTCGCGGCTGCGCCGGTTGTCCCTCCTACGCTGGAACCCGCATTCCCGACGTTATAGCCTGCTTGGACAGCGGCGTTGGAGTAGGAATCCCGACTCTGAGCGGCGTACACTGGAACCGTTCGCACATGTCCGTTCGTGGCTTGCGCGGGTGAAAAGGCCGCATGCGTATTATCATGGATGTGGTTCTTGTTCACGTCCACAGCGCCAAGGGCAACTGCCAGCATTGCTAGGCTTATGGCGAGGATTTGTTGCAGGTTCGTCATCTTTATCTGTTGGGGAAAAATCAAAATTAAATTATGTATTAATTAGGAATTTAATTTTTTTTATTATTTACAATTATTTTTCTATTATTTTTAAATTGTATTTTTCTATTTTTTTCTAATTATTTTTCCTTTTTTTTCTAATTATTTTTCCTTTTTTTTCTAATTATTTTTCCTTTTTTTTCTAAATATTTTTCTATTATTTCCTAAATAATTTTCTAATACTTCCTAAATATTTTCTTTTAATTTCAAAATATTTCCGCCATTAATGCAAATGACAATTCTCAAATATTTTGTATTTAAAAATATTGTTCTTGTAATGGAAATGACATTTGTAATTTATTGTTTACATTGCAGCACCCACGTGCTATAAATTTTGACGACATATTTGGAACAGCAAAACGGGTGTTGTAATAAATTAACGCACTAATTAATTTGGCTATAATGGCACTTTAAAAATGAAATTTCTACCAACAATAATACTCCACCAGGAGCTTTAAAATTAATCGGAGCAGAAGGAGTCAATGGGACACCGGCAGTGACGAGCAATTTTGCAAGCCTAATTAAAAGTCTTGAAGGGCTAATTTAAGTTAGCAGGCACTGCCGCTCCTAAATCTTACAGTGCCCTGCATTACAAAGTAGAATAGACAGTAAAATAGAGCAAAATATAATTTTGTCGGGATTATTCGAAAGGAAAATCAAGACATTTAATAAAACACTTCGAACTTGCCTTTAAAATTTTGATGCTTGCTAAAGTTTGCAAGAAAGTTGGGTTTCGAATGAAAAATCTGTCAAAAGTTTATTCTTACAATTTTAAAAAATTATTTTCTGTTGGTATTTTAATTGAATTAAATCCTAGAAATTCCTATTTTTCGAAGAAAGCCATTAATAATAATGCAAAATTACCTCAAAGTCGTAGAAATTTCAAAGAATTTTCTGAATTTAAAAGAAACATTTAGAAACCTAAATTTTTAAATGTAGTTTTCGATATAAAGTCCTTTGCATTTTCCAAATCTAGTCGCTCAAACTTAAAATAATATTGATTTGGAAATTTTCAACATTTTTACAATTATTTCTAATGAAAACCCGATACAAAAATTGTTTAAATTTCTTTTTTTAAATTGCCATTAAATTCCATTTTTAAATTGTAATTAAATTATTTTTCAAAATAGCCAATTATTATTATTTTTAATTGCAATTAAATTATTTTACCGAAATTGCTATTAAAATTTTTATTTAAAAATTCCATTAAAATTTTCTATTTAAAAATTCCAATAAAATTGTTATTTAAAAACTCCAATAAAATTGTTATTTAAAATTGCCATTAAAATTTCTATTTAAAATTGCCATTAAAATTTCTATATAAAATTACCATTATTCTATTAAAAATCCTTTTTTAAATAGTTTCTAAATCTGCCCTTTGAAAAAATAATTAAAATATTTGTTAGATTTTCTTTCTCGAAATCAACAAATCCTGTGCATAATGTGCATATATGTTGTGCCTGTAATTAAACGGAGAAATATGAACATGAACATAATATTCTTTCAGATTTAAAAGGAAGTGTGAGTTTGTGTGTGCGAGCGTAAAAAACTTTTAGGAAGAGCGACAGCTTCGCTAGTCATCGAATTTTCTCTTTGTTTCTTTCTCAAGAGCACACACAGACACACAAACTTATATATGTATTTCTATTGAAGGATATTCGCCCTTTAAAAAAAGAAGACTCCTTTTTGTTCTTCTCCTGTCTCTTTCTTCTTCTTCTTTTTCATCCTTTGACACGTCAACTCTTCTATATGGAGTAAATAGGAAAGATCCCCAAAAAAGCATTATTGGCGTGTATAGGGCAATGGGATTAAATGCACCACAGCGACAATAAACATGAAGGAGAAAAAGAAAAAGAATGCTCATCATAGGTACTCATATGTGTATATTGCGTATACAAAATACATCGTCAAGGAAGTATCAAAAGGTACTAATTTCAATATTGACAGGATAGAAATTGGTACTTTGGGATCCTTCGCCAATGATATGAAGTTATATTTCCTCGTCAGATTGCCATTGTGCCGGAGTAGCTTTTGTCGTACGAGTGCCTCGTTAAAATTATACATACATGTACATACTTATGTGGTATAAAAATACATAGTAATTGATACACATAGGCTGTCAGAAGTTCTGTATCTCTCGGTTTATTGTTGCTCGCCTAAATCTCAATAATGCTCTTCTTTTATACTCTCCACTTCCATTTTTATTGTTACCCGTGGTGTGGTGGGGAACAAAAGCCGCGAAATGGGTTGGGGAATACAATGTATGTTATATGAATATATGTGTTGTACATAATGTACATATGCGTTTGAGGCTATACATACATATGTACGTACATGCATTTTGCATTACAATTTTGTATTCTTGCAATTTAAAAGGCAATTTTCACTCCTGCCCTGGCTATTGTTATTTATTATATTACACCTGCACACCTAATTTGCTTTTTTAGAATTTTTGCTGTTGTTATTTTGTTATGTGAATCAACTTTTTAAAGAAAATGACTTTTAACATTTTAATATGATATAGGTAGTCCTGTAATAATAATAATATGGGTTACTAGGTGAGAAATTAATTATTTTGGGGCTTGATCCTTCACATTTATAATTTACTTTTACAAATTCAATGGACTGGCTATTTTAATTATTCATCATTTATTTTTCTTTTTAATATTGCTATCATTGCGGATATGTATAAAAAACTAAAGAATTTGCGCATTTTTTCTAGAGGAGTTCAAATATTTTGAATACTTGGTTAGCTATTTAAATAAAAAGCTTTGGAATTATAATCTGCGAGGCGGTGAGAGTAATTAAAATTCATGGCAGGAAAAGAAAAATCTATTTCCTATTGTCGATAATGATAAAATAAAAAGATTTTTTGATTTTATTTTGAGCAATAGTGCTAATGTAGAAAAATTTGTGTGCATTCTTTTTCTTTTTTTAATAAAAAAATTAATTGCAATTTGAAAATTGTGGAAAATTTCATATTTTTTAATAAAATCCTGATGTGCAAAATTCTTGCACTTCCTTTACTTAAAATTTTCATTATATATAAATCCAAAATTCTCATATTTTTTAATGCAAATAATTATTCTAATTTAAAAAAACAGGCATTTTAAAATGGTAAACACGCATTGCATATGATACAAATTATTGTATTTTTCAGTGCAAACAAGAATGTATTAAAACTCTTAACTTGTTTTCCTTGTGCAGTGTAATTTTTGAATTCAAATCTTTGAAATTCTTACATTTTGTAATGAAATCTTTTAATTGAATAAGTACAAAATTTCATAATAAATAAAATCGGAAGACCTTACAAATTGATAAATAAGAAAAAAATATCTACCCTGCACACCCATTAAATGCTTTCAACAGCAATATTCTTGTGTTTAAATCCCGGCACATTTTGTCATTTGTATGAGAATAATTTTTTTAAATATTTTTTTTAAATTCCAGCTTCTAAAGCACCTTCTTTTCCAAAATATTACATACTACAAACTTTAAATATCCCAAGTTTACCTCAAAAATAAATATTGATACATTAATTTCCTTTAAATTAAATACTGAATGCATCGAGTCTTTGCATCGGTGAAAATTTCATCGATGCAACCGATGCAGATTCAAAAATTCTAATTAATTATTACTTCCTGTTATATTTATCTATTATATGCAATAATAATAGCTTATATTAATTATATGAACATATATAACTATATAATAAATAAGTAAATTAATAAATAGTAATTAATTATTTAAAAATAATTTGCTTACAATATTTTCAGAGCTTCCTTGGTTCTTCCGCACTGTCTGGAAAAAAGGATTTTTCGAAGAGGAAATGTGAACTCACGGGTGTAGAATAGCACAAGAGCAATTATTAGAAGAGCAGAAATATATTGGAATTAAAAAACGGGAATATAAAATACGTCGTAATAATAATAATAATATTAATAATAATAATAAGCAAATATAAAAAATAGTAAGCGAATTTAAAGGAAGTATCAAGGGAAGAAAAAATTAGTCTTCACAACCGTCCGACGCCGAATGAGAGCGACAAAGGTGCAAAAGTCTATTTATACCCCAGCCAAATCTATGGATCCACGTTTCCTAGGGCTTGTTGGTATATAGTGCTGGTTGTGGTGGTGGTGGTTGTCCAATTTAAAAAAAAAGTTTAAAAGGAGATGATGATGTCCCCTTCGCCGATTCCTGACGACGACGTTTTGGTGCGGTGCGGAGAAGCTCCTCGTGGCAGGAAAGCATAGAGAAGTCCGTATGTACATATGTACTTAAGTAGCTAAAGGAAGGAAAGGAAACAAGGGAGAAGATGCGTCCAAGCCTATTTTTGTATTATTTAAATACACAACAGCAAGAGAAGAAGCGGCGGTTCCTTATTATTATTATTACAATTTCTCATTATATGAATAGTCTCCCATCCCTACGGGGCTGGAAATAGAGGACTCAATGGAAAATGACATTCAAATGTAAAAATACACATATGCATAAATTACAGATATTTAAATACACTATAGTAATATATCTCCGTTGGAAAGGCAAATATAACTATCTCCACGCAGTTATTGCTAAAATATGCAATAAGAATGACTACAGCACCCGAATATTATTTTTAAAGTTTGAAATGCAAAAGTGACTATCCCGTTTATTTACCATTGCAATCGCCTATATCGCGGTAGAAACTGCTGGAATATTTCCCCTTTCTACAACATATGCAATGAATTATTATTAGCAGTATAGTTTCCATAGCAACAGCCGGATTTTGCTTGCCGTATAAATGCGCTATACTAAACAATGTAAACAATTTGGCCATGCTTTTAAACGACATAGCTTGTTTTGCATTGGAATATAATTGAAATATCTTGTAGGACCGTAATAATTCTTATTATTGCTTTTTTAGCAACTGTGGGGATAGTTATATTTGTTTTTCCAACGACGATATATATTGCAATAGTATACTTTACGTATACATAAAATATACATAAATTACCCATTAAATATGAAACCAGACATGATTTTTGAACACACACACATACACCATAGGGTTAATATTAAAAGTCCGGAATTAAATACGTACGTAGATACATATATAGATGTCTATATGTGTGTATTATTAATTACAATCACCCAAGACAACTCTCGGGGCTTATTTTTTCAGAGGCCGGTCAAATATCGTTAACTACTTTTGCACCTATATGGGCTAATGGGAAGAGTGCTGATGAGCATGAGAAAAAGGGAGAGAGACAGAGAGAGAGAGAGAGAGAGAGGATTCAAGTTCAATAGAACAATTTAGTCGTATAGCCATGTAGTCTTCGTTGTTGTCGGCCCGGAAATAAATCTTATTATTTTTTTCACACATGCTGCAATGCTGTACAAGTGTAAAATATCACCTTTGACGTGTAATAAATATATAGTCAAGTGGTCACTCGGCTCTATGACTTCTTTTACAAATGGATTTTGGACGTGTGTATTTTTATGAATAATTGTTTCAATTATGCTTGTGGACGCACATATAACAATTTGGATATTAAAATAGATGTGTAAAAGCTTGTTTAATATTAAAATTTATGTATTCAAGCCCATACGGATTTAAGGATCGTGAAAAAATTTATAAAAAATTTATATTTGTATGTATGTCGGTTAAATTATACATATTTGAACTATAAAATTTGTATATGAAAAAAATTATTGACTCTTAAAATAGAAATCGGGAAATTTTGCGGCTCCACATTTGTGCCCCTGTAGGCATATAAAGGGGTGCAATTTCATATCCCTGATTATTTGCCGCGTAAATTTTTCGGCAAATATATTAGTAACTATATACGACAATTTGTATGTACATACTTATGTTTTCCATGCTCTATTATATGCAGATTTACTTGACCGAATTAATATTTGCGAACAAAATTGCGAAGCATCGGTGCAAAATTTTATGGTAACATGCAATTTGTTGTACACAAATTCAATAATTTGTACATCATCAAAAATTTAAATGTCATTTTTGCTCATAAAGTTACAAGACACAAGTGTTTACATCATTTTTACATTTAAAGACTATTGAAATTTCATATCTGAACATTTGGCCACATTAGTAAATGTTCGTGAATTGTTTCCCCCATAAAATTTTACATGTCAAAAATTGTCGCATTACTTTATTAAAAATAAATATTAAATAATAAATTTTTGTCTATGGTCAAAAATTTGCTTGCCCAATAAAATTGCATTTGCACAAATGTAAACTATTTGGGCCAATAAAAGTTCTTGCCCTAAAATTTTGTCACATTATAAATTTTGGAAATATTCTACACAATAACGTTTTCTACACAAAGGTGTTATTGCGCTGTTAAATAATCCCAAATATTTTGCCCAATAAAACTACATTCTTAAAATTTCTTCATTCAATTCAACTCTAAGAAAATTTCCCACCCCACATTTCCCCATCTAAAAAACGTTTCCGCCATAATTGAGACCGCCGTAAAATTTTAATATGAGTAAGCAGTATGTAAATATAAATGTTTCCTCTGCCGGCTTTTATAAATTCAATATTAGTTGAACAGTCATGTACACATACCCCACGGTAAATAAAATCCAAAAATAAATGACAGGACTTAATGGAATGCAAAAATGGCCGATGACAAATTACACTTCACCCGCCGCAGACCAGAAATAGCCCATTCACTTCAAAATTCATTCACTCACAGTTGCAATGTCAGTCACAAACATTATAATAAAAATACACACATGCAAAAATGTATGAAGATGAACGTACTTAATACAAACCACACAGCTATAAAAAACGTCTGAATTCAGGTCACTCGGGTATACATTCTGACCTTCAGGGAAGAAAGGATCCGGCTTCCTTATAGACAACAACGGATGTTGTATATACCACAGTTTTTTCTAAAAATAACTACCGCATAGCGAGCTTTTTTACCAATTTAGTCATTAAACTGTGAACAATTTTCTCAGAACCTTTCGCTTTCTCTTTGTTTTCTATACACATTCATGCAGAATTCCTTTGGCAAAATTCACGAGGAATTCCTCCAACGGCAAATGACACATCATATGTGGAGATGCAAAAGGGACTATCTCCATGTGCGTCAATAGCTGCAAAGTCGGATATCCACCATTATTTCTAAGTTCAATATCAATATAGATAACTCCACTATTAATTTACAATTGGCTTGCAGTTGAAATTTTAAATACAAAAGCTCCCTCCTTTTTCAGATTTTAATGCAATTTAAACGGCAGGATATCCCATTTTTGTACTGAATTGTTTTGGTAGTGGATATCTCATCTTGCATTTAGGTTCACATAAGGATAGCTCACTTTGCATTTCCAGCGGCGATATCTAATTTTGCATTTAGGTTCAAATGGAGATAGCCCACTTTGCATCTCCACCGAAGATACCTCATCTTGCATTTACGTTCAAATGGAGATATCCTAATTTGCATCTCCACCGAAGATACCACATCTTTCATTTAGGTTCAAATAGAGATAGCTCATTTTGCAACCTCACTGACGATACGTGCATATTTAATGACACGCGGTGTATTCATATGTAATTTAAAGGCAATAAATGCAGGTTTTTATCTAAATTTTGGTTAAAACGTTTTCCTTTTCTGTCCTAACCAAGCAAATCTCATAGAGGAAGGGAAGAATGACATTTGTCCTAAATTTTTCCCTTTCAATAGAAGAAGCTAATGCCAGAATTTGTCCTGCCAGACTTTTATTATTATTTGCTGCACTTGATCTTGTCAATTCTTTTTATTCTTCCCATTCCTATGCATGCCCGCCTTATAGTCAAGCATGAAGAGTAAAATGGAGATGAGTCTCACGAAGTCCTTTTACTTGTTTATTGTTATCCTGTATAAAGCTCCTATGCGGTACAATGCAATTGAACGAGATTGATGACAATTGTGGTGTGTGTGTATGTGGAACTTTTACGTTACAGGGCTTCTGTTCTTTTACAAGTTTTGCTGTGCTCTGTGACTTTTCTTGTTTAGGTTTTTCGTACTTTTTTTTGCCTAATTGTATGAACAATATGTAAATTATTGTCTACGTTAATGCCATATATAGTGTTGTTCTTGTTAATGTTATTGCTTTCAATCTCAATTCTCCGAATGTTTGTATGCGTATAAGATTGTATTATGCTGAAGAAGCTTTTTTTCCCGTTCTTACAAACTTTGCGATTGCTGTCGTGAGAGAACTTCCAGTGGGGTCTTTAAATGAGTTTGTTGTGTTTTGATGTGTGTTTTTTCACTTTCTTTTTGGGTTTAGTCTTACTCAGAATTTGCGTTGTAGACAATATGTTTTTTTTAATTATTGGCGTAATTTATTAATACAATTTTTGTAAACGAGATGACTGCAGCTTTAAATTTTGTATCAACATAATATTTGCTAAAAATTTAACTCGAATTTTTATTGCAACATAATTGGATCGATATTTTGTATTTTAAGAAAACTGAAATGAAAAGCATATCATCGGTTAAACATGAAAAGGTGCTAAAGTTTTCTTAACGTTAAACGGCTTAAAAACAATTAAAGCAAATTTTCATGTTTAGCCGACGATATTCAAATTTGGGAATATTGCATTGGAATATAATGGCATTCTAATATTTAAATGTAGGAAATTTTCACCAGGAGATTTGGATTGAAATAAATTGTTATCGCAAAATTCAAATTTAAACCAAATAGTCAAATCCAAAATAACCCAACACAATCTATGAGTTAATGACAATTCCCCAACCACAGATCTTTACATTGTGTGTAGGTATGTATGTATTTTATGGTTTAATTAAAATATCCCGGTCAGCCAAATGTCCACGTTGAAATTGACCAAATTACACACGTGTGGAATTGTGGCAGTGTAACAATTTTGGTCTGCACCAGAAAAAGACAAATGCGCAACAATAAACAAACAATGTGGATTTAGGATGCTGTGGCTAATGCATTCTCGCTAGTGCATGAATAGCGCGTACATACATATTTCTCCCATATATACACGAAGGATATGATCGCTATAGGAGAAGTGTGAT
Organism: Lipothrix lubbocki; assembly: GCA_034696945.1. Taxonomy (NCBI): domain Eukaryota; kingdom Metazoa; phylum Arthropoda; class Collembola; order Symphypleona; family Sminthuridae; genus Lipothrix; species Lipothrix lubbocki. Next base: position 16,872 of record JAQGAK010002904.1, read on the forward strand.
CCGAATAAACGGCAACACGAGGTTACAAATGATGAAGAAGAAGTCACTAACATAGTATAAGATTTATCTCTGCACCTATAGCCGATCCTCCGTCGTCCGTAAAAGGACGACGATGGAGGATGAGAGGATATGCATTGATAAGATCATGCAGGACTTGTTGAATGTGACACCTCCTAAATAGATACAATTAAGCTAATCTGAACAGATGCACCTATGCAAATCCATCTTGACAAATGACATGGCCCATTAGCCATTTATAAGGCCAACCTCGTTACGGTGCTGCGTGTGTCATGTCAATCCAATTGGGGTAATTATAGATTATAGGTTAGCTTAGAACTGTAATTTAATATACAAAATGTATATTTATCAGACGTTGTTTCTGTTTTATATTGAACTTGTATGTCGACTTTTGAATTCGTGGGAATTTCAGAATTCTTAGAGTTAAATTCGGACGGTTTTCTTGCAAAAATGTTTCATTTTGTAGCTTGCATTCACCATTAATTTTTGTATCAATTTTTGTATCAATTTTTGTATCAATTTTTGTATCAATTTTTGTATCAATTTTTGTATC